>CM076581.1:936118166-936360666 GCA_034641835.2 Pinus albicaulis | reverse complement strand
CCAAATTAGGGTTCGAAAACCTTTATTTTGATGGGTTTACAAGTTATCTTTACTTTTTATGTCTTTTTTATGCATTTTCCTTTAAATTTAAGCTAAAATGAAATAAATGTAGAATTTAGAAGCAATAAATACTTTTTGTAACCTTTTTCTTTTTTTATACAAGAAAGATTATATATTTGCATTAATCTACACCTGTTCTCAACAGTAAACCGAGTTCTTTACAGTGAAAATTCAACTCTAGTAAAGGCTCCAAATAGATTTTCTAACACTTCTAGTCCATTCCTTTTCCCCAAAATTACAAAATATTCCCATACTTCTAGCCTACTACTGTATATTCTACAAAATTTCTTCAACAGAAGCATACATTTTCAATTTAGCATGTAAAAACTTCAAAAAATCAAAACAAAGAAGATCATAAGCTCATCTGGTTATTCCTCCATGAAAAATGGGATATTGAGGTCTATTCCTGGGCTTTTCTCGTCCACATCCATGATATGGTTCTTATGCATGAATTTGAGATCTTCTATCTGTTGTCTAAGTTTATCTATCTCATCCTCCATTTGCCGATTTTTTTCATTTTTAGTGATTTGTTGTTCCTGCATTTCCAGGGTCTCTTGTTTTTGTTGATGTATACTATGCTAAATAATTTGTATATTGGTTCTTATTTATTCATTCCCTAAGGAGAATTCAGCAAAGGTAGCTTGCCCCATCCCGTTCCCCTTTGCACTTCTTCCATACATGTGGCATGTCCTCAGCCGATGTCGACCCCAGGACCCTGCAGTCGAGCTTCCCATCTCTTAATTTCATTATGATTCCATCTAGGGAGTGACACTCGAACACCAAAACCCCTTTGCTTAGATTCTGCATCACCCAAGCCCCCTAAACGCAACCCAATTTCTCAAAATTTCTTCTACAGTCGACACTTTATCCCCTTCACCACCTCCCTCTGCAACTGTTATCCTCTTTTCCACCCCAGAACCCAAGTATTTCCAAATACCTCCCTACTTCTCCCCCTATCCACCCACTAAGACTTAGCACTACTCTCACGACTCAATTCCTGCTCCTTGCGTCCATACAACCTGACCGACCGAGGTGAACTCTACAAAGCTCGAATTTTTATTCCCTTCTGTGAAGTCACAAACAATACCCAACAATGAAAACCAAGAATTCAATACATTGCAACTCCCACCATTACCCACCAAAACCAAATTACCAAACTTAACACATGCCCAATACCTATATCCTCCCCCAGACTCCACCTTCAATGGAAACCTGAGTTTCAATGGACTGTAACTCTCACAGATCCAAACCCAGGCCCAATAACCATACTTACCACATGCCCAATCCCTAATTCCACCTACATACTTGCCCTTCAATTTCGTCACCCCCGACTCTTTTACTTTCCCAAAGCCACCAACTTTAATTCCCGTTGTCCCCACCTACCGACCTCCAAAATAATTGAAAAGTGTACTAACAGAACCTTCTCTCTTCATTCTGACCTATAAAGAGTCTGCCTCAGAGGAAAACTCCACCTGACCTTACTAACAAAGACCTTCCCAAGCTTTTTGGCATAATCTAACCTTTGTCCATTGCATATATAAAGAATGAACCTGTCGTGGATGACCTCACCCTGCCACCACTTCTTTCCACCATCCACACCATGAACATCCATGATTTATGTACCTTGAATATACCTCCATCTTGTTTCTCCAAGAATTTCCCCACACAAACTAACTAACCTTGCACTATGGGATTAAATTCCTCCCTCGTATTTTCAAACTTCGCACACCCAAACTTTGAATGCATCAACATCCCACCTTATTCCTATTCTCGTTTACCTCATATCTCTTGTGTGAACTTGTTTTAATTCCAAGTGATTCACACAAGGAAATACGTTCAGCATGCGGCATAACCTAGCCTCCCATGCCCAGGGAGAGACTGCCACGATCAACTAAAAATGGACTTGGGGAAAGAGGCCAGAAGTGACAGGGCCTTTGAGGGCCTATGGGGATGGGAGGGAATCATGACAATAGAAAAGGGGTCAGTAGGAACCAGGGGAGGGAGCGAAAATTAAAAGGAGAAAGGGGAGAGGAGGGGGAAATAGTGATGTTGAGAGGAAGTAGGGGGGAGAGGAGGGGGACACCAAGGGAGAGGGGAAAAGGAAAATAATGAAGCGGGAGGTGGTAGAACCATAAACACCAACAATATGTTATGTATCCATAGCTTGAGAGGCAAACCCACCCTTTCTCTTCAGCTCTCTTTTTACTTATATCCATTCCTACACTATCCATTTTTTTACCTTTGTTTGTAATCATTTAAAGAAATTTTAGGGTGTCGGATGACTTCCCTCTAGGCCATTCACTGTACGTCTCTCATCTAACATTAGGAATTCCTAATTATCCTGCCTGTATGCATCCTTATTATTCCCTCTAAGAATATGAAAAAACCTAACCTAATCAAAGGAGGAATTCATTCATTGAATTCTTTTGATGGTTTGATTTAGTTTGCAGTTTTGTGTCGAAGTGTTGTTAACCATATGCTTGATCAACAATAGGGATTCCCCTAATATGAACACCTCCCTTATTTGTTTTTTTTAACTAGAGAAATACCAAAAAGATTCCAAAGGCCTCCACTTGATTGTTTGTATTTTTCCCAATCCCCATGCAAATGTTTCTTTTATGATTCCTTTTTTATTAATGAGAACCCCTCCACCTCTTAACACCCAATGGTTCCCTTTTGATGCTCCTTCAAATTGTAAGGCCCATTTATTTTTTTCTTGCATTCACTGTCTATGCTCGTTTGAGGGAAACCGTAGGATCCAAGGCAGTCTAGGATGAGGGACCTTTGCAGTGTTCACTTTTTCCCCCGAATTAACCCAGGGGAGTAGCCAAGACAATTCTATCTTTTCCATTGAGGACTCAGGAGAAGGGTGATGAAATTCCATGCAAGAAGAAAGGGATTTTAGGGATGTGACTCTGGATGGGATATGAGTCTATCAGAAGATCACTTAATTTCTAGACAATGATTTTTCCAACAAACATATTTTGGAAGGGTTGTCAAAATTTTCTTGAGGGTAGTTTTGGCATGAAGGGAGCCCAAGTAACATGAGGGCCATGAGCTGAAGAATTTCAGGAGATATGAGGGCCACATGGTTCTGTGATACATCGAATCTAATGCATCCAACCATAATTATTTAGTGACTTGGCAATGAAGGAAGAGGTGAGTTATTGTTTCCTCTGAATTTTTGCATAGCGGGCACTATGAAGGCCTTATATGACTTATTTTTTGGAGATTCTCTACTATGAGTATTTTCTTGTGCACCAAAAGCCAAAAAAATAATTTAACTTTTGGAATATAATTTGTGTTCCAAATTTTCCTCTAGATTGAATATTTAGGAGGAATCTACGATTGGAATAACAGGTGGGAGTATCCTTCTTTCACTCAGTAGTTTGTTTGTTTCCAGCCCCATTTTGCCTCCATTGGATTTTTCACTAGGGTGCAACCTCTTAATTTTAGAAATAGTTTCTCTTATAATGGGATTAGAGCCTCCAAGATGAAGTCCAGGCACCATTGCTTCCAGTGCCCCTGCGAGTCCCATACTGAAATTTGGGTTAAGAGTTCCACTCCCAGCTGGGTCAAGTAGCTCCTAAGGGGATACAGAGTTATATCCTTGCCAATATGATGCCTCCCTATGATTGAGTCTTGAAAAATTATTTATGTGTCTCCTTTCCCAAGAATTTTGCATAAGTTTCCCTCAATGACTTCCGAAGAAGCTCTCACCCGCTTCCAAATTGGTGATCCAATTATGACCCTGAGACACTAGCTATCATACTTAGCCCATAATATATGAGTCCACCAAAGCTCCTAATTCATTGTCATGATCCATTTTAGCTTGCCCCCCAGGGCCATGTTTTCTAATTCTGAATCTCTTATACCCAACCCACTATGAATTTTTGGAGTACTTGCTATTTTCCAATTTACCAAGTGATATTTTTTTGTTTCTATATTTCCCCCTTTCCATAGGAATTTTCTTATGTAGACTCCCAGTTGTTTCAATACATACTTTGGAGCTTGGAGCAAAAATAATTGGTATAATGGGATAGCTTCTAACATTGAGTTCACTAGGATAGCCCTCCCTACCAAGTTGAGCCAAATTTTGACCCAATTCACTATTTTTATTTTTATTTTTTCGAGGAATTTTTGTCAAGAATTTGGGGCCGCTCTTATTAAAAGTAGGTACCCAAAGATAGTTGGAATTATTTCCAGTCCCTGATTAATTTGAAACCGAAAATTTCTTCGATCTTTCTATCCTTCTAGGGGAAAATGTTACGGCTGTATATATGACTTTTAATATCATTGATATCACCACCAGAAGCGTAGAGGAACCATTCAAGGATCACTCTAAAGAACATGGAAATTAACACAGAGTCACTACCAAGCAAGATGGTGTCATCTGCGAACCGCCCGTGGTTTATACTTTTAATACCTTCTTTAAATCTGATTCCCGGAAGCAGGTGAGATGCTCGATCCTACTCTATCTTTATGCTTAGCACCTATGCCAAGATTATATATAAAAATGGGGGAAAGGGGGCACCCTTTTCGGAGACCCATGGAGGTGTTAAAAAATCTTTCCACTCTACCATTTACCAATGGAGCTATCCAAGGAGACCCAAAGAAAAGGGCCACCCATCTTATAAATGTCTCATTGAACCCCAGTTTCTTCAAGACTTTCAACAAGAACCCATGTCTCACTCTATCAAAAGCATTGTCCATGTCTAACTTTATTATCATTCCTTGATCTCCTCTCCTCCAGCTCGAATCATTGGCCTCCTGGATCAGGGTGACATTATTAAATATTTTCCACCCTGGGACAAAACTCCCTTGATTTTCCGAGATAAAAAGAGGTAGAAGTGGTTTGAGCCTTAAAGCTAGTAATTTTGAGAATATTTTGTATGACACATTGCACAACGAAATGGGTCAAAACCTAGCAAAGGAGGAAGGATTATTATCCTTATGTATAAAGGCCAAGAAGGAGGATTTAATACCTCCTCCAATGGTAAACCGCTTTAGATAATATCCCACCATTCGACACATGTCACTTTTTTTTATTTCCCATAAATTTTGGAAGAAGTTGGTCGAGAAACCATCTATCCTAGGGGCCTTATCCGAAGAGAAGGATAATACCACTACTTTTATCTACTCTGGAGAATGATATGCAATCAAAGCAGGATTAATTTCCTGTGAAACCAAATTTGAGACATCCCCTATAAGCAAATCCTCAATCTCCTCATCTCTCATTGGATCAAAATGATAAAGGAGACTAAAATGCTCCACGATCGCGCACTTTATTTCCTCAAAATACTTAATTGTCTGTCCCTCATAATTAATATAGGCTATATTATTTTTAGATCCCCTGAACTTGGCTTGATTGTGGAATAATTTTGTGTTTATGTCCCCAGACATTATCCAATTGTTTCTAGACTTCAACCTCAAGTATTCTTCATCTCTCCAGAGATTCACATGCAGTGCTTTGAAAGCATATGCTTCTTTTTGAAAGTTTGATGCAGTAGGACTCCATCTGGCCTTATATGGAGGCAAGTTCCTCTTCCCTGTCCTTAATGTCATGATATCTGTTCGAACCATTTTATTTTATCCATTTTTCAATATCTTCCTTCAACTTTTTTATCTTAGTCTCCAATATTGTAACCGATCTACCATCTACCCAACCAGACCGTGAGAGAGAAACCACCTCTCAGAACCTAGGAGAGTCAATCCATAAGGGGGATAACCAAAAGGGGATAGGCCCAAGGTTTAGGAGAGGCATACAGGAGGTTTGGGGGGCATCATGAGACTGATAAGGAAATGATGTGATCCACACTAGGGAAATACAGTAGACTTGAGACTAAGGTTCAAGACCAGAAGGTGATTCGAGGCTAAAAATCACTCGAGTTGTGCCACTATGTGGCTCGGACCAGTTATTTTATTGTTACAGGTGTAGATATATTTTTGAGGCTTAACATCAAAAATGTTGATGGCGAGAATGAAGTCTTCCATATTTTCCTAAAGGGCATCCCTGACAATAGAACCCCCCCCCCCCCCCCCTCACTTTTCTTGTGTCTGCCCATAGTGGTGTTAAAATATCCACCGAAAATGAAGTTCATGCCAGACAAAGTATTCTTTAGTCCCTCAATGACTGCCAACAATTTTGTTTGTCTCGGAAGTGAACAGGCATATAAACATTGATAATAGTGAAGGTTTGATTTAATTCTATTATATTGAAATTAGTTGCGATCCAATGAATGGTTTTTAAAGATATTACTATGTTTAACTTTGATGGATTCCACAACGTACAAATTCCACCCAAAGCTCCTCTTGAACTTTCTTCCACTAAAATGCTATGATTCCATGTTTTGTTATGAACTATGTGGAGTTTTGACTCCCCCGGTTTGGTCTCTTGTAAAAAATGATAATTGGTCTTTCTCTATGGATAAGAGATTTGATTTCTGATATTTTTTTTGCAGACTCCATACTCCTACAATTCCAGGAGATAATATTCACAACTTTACTTCTTATGGGAAGTGCCGCATTAACCGAGGACCATGTTTATTCCCTTTTTTCCCCGCTTTTGTGCCTAAACCCAACTATTTTTAGTGATATTGTATGTTTGTTGAGGAGGTAAATCCCCTCTGCGGACAGAGGCGATCCCTACTAGCCCAGCAGGGGTCTAGCAACAATCACGAAATGTTACAACGCAAGTTCCTAGTTACGACTGAAAAGACCAAAGATGGAGGCCTACCTGGAATCCAATGCTATGATCCGAAGAAGAGAGCATTCCCGTTCCTCAGCCTCGGCAGATCACGATCCTCCACGATCTCCGCGGATGGACACCTGCACATGCAAGAAACAAACAGATACAAGCATAAAATCCAGCATACGCAATCGAATACTTCACTTTAAAGGATATAACTCATTATTAACATAAGTGAAAAACAGAGTGGAACCATAACCGGTAGTCATTCATTAATAAACAATCGAAAGAGAGTACAACCAATGTTCTGACACCGCGGTCTCCTTCGGAAAGGTCCTCAGTCGTTCACGTCTCGCAAAGCTCGCTAGGGAAAAGGCAAGCCTCTCTAGAGTCTCTCGACGATAGTCTCCTTACTTGAGTCGGCCTTAAGGGAAGAATGAGGGCTCTTACAGCACAAAGGCTCTTGGGAATTAGGAGATTCAAATCTTAGGCACTTCAAGACTAGCTTGCAATGGAAATAGGCAAGCTTTTATAGATGGGGAAGGAGGGAGTTGGGATCCCTATTATTGTGGGATTGGCCCTATCATCAAGGAAGGCTCCATGAGAGGTGGCAAACCACTTCCCTTCCATGGAACTCCCCGTGTACCCAACTCTCCCAACTCAAGATAGGCAATGGTTTCTCGAGTTTGTCGAAACACAACTTCCGCCATCTTTATTTTAAAACACTCCTTAAATTGGTCGGCGCGATCATCGCTCGTACGTAGCGCCCGCCTGGCGCGACCTCTTTGCAGGATTTTCTCCATTGGCGCGAGTACTGAACTGCCTGCCCGCGCCAATGCCAAAAGGGATGTTTTTCATGATTTTTGCAAGGAGATGTCTCAAGGGCAAATAAAGCTCATGCTCAGAGGAATGCATTGATGATTTTTTCAAGGCATGACAATGTTCACAGGTCACAGAATGGGTCCTCCATTGTGCGGGATGGGGAATGGTAAGGACGGTGACAAATTACTGTGTAACAGATGCCCCCTAAAGTATGAGGCCCGAGAGGGAGAGGGGTGAAATGCTTTACGAGAACATGTCCAACTGAAAGCCCGCCGTCAGAAAACCTGTGCAGAAAGATACAACTGATATCTCAAGTACATGATGTATAAGTGGTATGGACGCAGCCATCCGAAAAAAGAGTATGCTATAATCCGGATCCAGGGTATGGGCGCAGCCATCCAACTAAGATCAAACAAATAGACTCAGGTATGGTCGCAGCCATCCAATCAATGAGTCATGTACATAATGATAATAATCCACAATCGCAGCCTGGATTACAACAGACACAATCCAGGGTCTTGCGCTCCATCTCGACCCAAACAAGTACAAGTTCTAGCATGCGAATGTGTGAGCTGATGTCGAACATGCAAGAACATCGTCTGATTACCAGCCAATGATGAAAGTTGTTAACATACGCGAGAGAAACCACCAATAATGACGATGGTCCTCAAGGTACTACAGGTACAATCTACGGCGTGTGAATAAATGAGCTGACGTCGAACACCCGCAGAATCATCCGATCGGAGGCCAATGATGAAAACCCCACGTCGAATGCGACGAACCTGCCATTAAGGCATGCAGGCTCCAAGGTACCATCAGGAGTCTCTAGACCAACTTCCTGGATAATGAGTTGAAGTCGACAGGAAGTGACCTTGATCGAAGGTGGGCCATAATGATTCCCACATCATCGACACGAGACAGAGGAACATAATGTTTTGTTGTGAATTAGGATCATATGAGAAACAGAGGAAGGTTGATATTCGCAGAGGCCAACTTCTCTTGAACATATAAACGGCACGACAATGGACTTGGCAGTATTTGACATCAACAGACCAAAGGTCATGGCGACGAGGCAGTGAACAGATGAGAGGTCAAAAGAGATTACCCAAACCCATGGAAGCAAAGTGAAGCAGCGAGATGAGATGTCCCCAACCCGACACGAATGCAGACAAGTGCCATGTTCAAGAGCGACATACTGCCGACAACAATGACGATGGTTCCATTTTTCCCCCACCATTTCTGGCGAGTACCCCAATTATTTTTTATGACAAGCTTGAAGGGGATAGCATATGCTTGTGATATAAGTCCGCCCTTCGGGCGAATCCATCCTAGTGCATTTAACGAGTCCTAGGAAGGAGAAACTTGGAGAACGTCATTTCGACTAAATCCGATGTCATCAGGTTTTAACGAGTCTGACAAAGGAAGAACTCAGAGTCTTTTCATGTTTAGAGAGTTTGAAAAAACAGCTGAAAAGAAAACTCCACAGGTCCCTTTTCGTAAATAGTTTCCCAGATCTGAAAAGGTAGAAAACAATACCCGGGAAAACCTCCTAGTCGCGATAGGCTAGGGTATTCCTTTTTCGTAATCAATCCATCCCAGCCCGAAAAAGGGTTAAACTTATACTGGGTGAATGTCGATTCGTGTCCATTTTAACGAGATCGAAACGACAAGGGCCTCGGTAATCTTTTCATGTTTAGAGAGTCAGAAAAGAGCTGAAAGATGACTCCAAAGTGACTTTTTCGTGTATTTACCGAGTCCGAAAAAGTATAAAATACAACTCGTTTCCATCATTAAAGTCGCAAAAACCTGCTGCTGCACATACCAAGCAAGCATAAAACCCATTTTCGACATAACATATTAAAATATTTGATAAAAATGACTTTTTACAACTCATTTTATGTCAAAAAGTTATAAATATGCCAAATTGGTAAAAATAAAATTACATTTACTATTTACCTTGGTAAAAAGCAACAGTGATCCATTTGGAGCAGAAACTTCTGACGGCGATTGCGACAGATCCGGTTGACCATTCAGTTTCTCGTCTGCTACAGGTAAGAGGCGCTCCTTTTCTCTACATTTTCATCCATTTTTTAATAGTTTTCCTTTGTAAATCAGTTCTCTAGGGCCACTTTTGAAATTTTAGGGCCGCGCTCATTGGCGCGGGTATTGGGCACGAACCCGCGCCAATGGGCTTCTTTATACAAAGGGCTCACGCCACGTGGCGTGATTGTTCACAAAACAGCCGCGCCAGCGGCCAAACCTAAAATTTCGCCTAAAAATCGATATTTAAACCAAATTGCATGGAATTTGAGGCCTATCAGAGATCTAACTAAGGGTTTATGACCATATGAATGCAGGTAATCAAGCAAAATGGTGATTGAATGGAAAGAATGAGAGCATGGAGAAGAGGATGAACAGGCCATCCAAAGTGAGGCTTGCATGAATGCCCTCAGAAACTGTGGGCTGAAGAAGTTCTTCCTTACGCCCTGTCTACGAGCTCAGCCCGAGCTCCTCCAGTATTTGATCAGTATTTGGGATGAACATGAACAAGTGTTCAGTTTGTGAGATCAGGTATTAGAGCTGGAGGTTTTTGATGTTTATTTTATCACCAGATTGTCTCGCAGAGGTCTGATCCCTGTCTTGACTGGAAGCAGACCATCTGGCGAGAAGATGGAAGAAGTGATGGCACGAGTGTGTCGAGGAGCACAAATGGGATCAGGGAGAAAGAAGGTGGATATCCACACTATCCCCGATCTGGCATTGAGAGTTGTCCTACATACCATCAAGCGGGCTGCAGGATCGCAGGCACTGCACGAGGCCACAAAGGCCCAACTCCTGCTGGCCTTAGAATGCATGAGTCCCTTACTGTTCAACTGGGCAACAGCAGTAACAATAAACATGAAAAGGCAGCTCACAAAATACAAACAAGCTAAAATGAAACAATTTGGCTATGGTTCCATCCTGGTATCGTTCATTCTAGAACGTTTACCAATCTTCCAGGGCCAAGGGGCCTTAGTAGCAGATCTGATACCACGAGAGCCAAGAATGGCTCGCTAGGCAGCATTAATGCCCATAGATGGAGGCAGCCAACAGATGTCCTGGAGGCCGGAGTTCTTTAGGTGGTTACGGCGCCAGCTGATTGTAGTGGAAGACTAGCCATATGCAGGAACTAACTTCACCGGAGACCCAGATCTCCTACTGCCAGAAGGAGATGACTGGGACGAGGAGTTGGGTAAGACCTCATGTTTTTTATTTTTTATGTTTTATATTTTTTTGTTAATACACATTCGTCCTAACACATTTTATATATGTATGCAGATGTGGGACCTGAGAGACCAGCTGGGATGTCTCCAATCTCACGGAGGACTCAACTCACCCCTGATCCTCAGGGAGAGGGTACCGGAGGAGAAGAGTTGATCCAGAATCTCGAGGGGATTGCCCGAGGGATCCCGGACTATGCTCGGCTGGCGGACGTACCGATGGCATACCAGCATCACACGGTGGGAGTTCCAAGTCGGATCCACCGAATCCTGAGACGCTTAGTGCGTGCAGTCACATGCTATCATGAGCACCATGCGGATTAGCTCTTAGGATTTATACCACACCTATTTTTTGAGAGACGTATCGTCTCTGGATGTACTTAAGACGATTATGTATATTTTGACTTTTATGTGACACACTCTATGTAAACATTTCGATATCTATATATATGTGCATATCTATTTCTAGATGGATCTTTCTTTACATGTGATGATGATTTACAAATTGCGCAAATGTCTGTCTAATACCAAATTTGCTACTGCATCTGTTAATGTATTCAAATGCCTGGGTATATGATGATATGTAATGTAGTCAAAATTTCTTTCTAGTAATCGAATACGCAGATACAGACGTAAAATGGACGTGTTCCTTACCGAATAGTGTCCATTCAGTTGTAACACTACAAGTTGCGAATCTAGATACACGAGCAATTCACGGATACCAAGGTTTACTGCCTTGGTTAATAATTCTAACACAGCACTATATTCCACGATGTTGTTCGTGGTACGTCCTAGACACACTCCTTGCAGGTTGATCAACTCACCAGCAGGATCATAGATTACCCAGGCTGCTGAAGACAGATTCCTGGTACTGCGGGAGGCACCATCCGTGAAACCAACAAATGGATGAATAGACATCTGCACAACCAGGAAGACCCGATCAACAGAAAGATGTTTACAAAGCACACCACACTATACATGCACACAAATGCAAGAACACACACCTATGTATACACAAGACGGGCATGCCCCCCAGCATGGTGTCTCAATTCGAGGTGCATGCCCCCCAAGCTTCAGTCTATAGAAAATGGAGTGAAGGTTGAAAACAAAAGAGATTTGAACTAAATCTATCAAAACTCGAATTGGGTATGCTCATGTTTCATTATTTTAACGAGGTTGACACACTTAAAAGAACTATCCTCGTAGCATCTTGTTTCATTATTCGAAGAGCTTGACATAAGAGAAAGAACTGTGCTCTAACGAGCTCCCAGAAGGAGGTTCAGGGGGTGGTGCGGGGAAAATACCCATGAGGACTGGGTCTTTGAAGAGACCAGGTCCTATACTATTCGGGGGATTCGGAATTTGATCCACGTATGGCACATTGTTCTCAGAGTTAGAGGTGAAAAATGACAACTGATCCACCGTGACAATCTTGCCCTCGTGAGGGAACTTAATGAATCGAAAGACGGTGGACGACACGCAGAGCATGGCATGGGTCCAGCTGCGGCCAAGAAGTATATTGTAGTTGATTTTAGCATCAACCACTTCCACTTCTACGTTGACATTTTTTCCCTGTAATGTGATCGTTAGACTCTCGAGAACCCCCAGGGGTTTAGATTCTCGACCATCAAATGCCTCAAGGGAATTGGGAGATGACGACAGGGCTGGAGAGCCGATGGCCTTCCAGCAAGCGGAGGACATAACGCAGGTAGATGCACCCTCATCCACGACGACCCTATGAATGTTCAGACCGTTAATCCCGACTTGAATAACCAGAGCGATTTGATGTGGAAGCCGGGGAGTGAAATTCTCCAGATCGAAGGTGAGAAGACTCGAGTCGGCGGGATCAATGCCCTCGATCGCAGATAGTAAAGCCTTCCGTTGCGAAGGACAACTCTGAAGAACCTCAAGTGCAGACATAGCACATGGCGCCTGTGCCAGATCCTCAACAATACTGTAATGTTGAGCGGCACGAGCGTTTGGATTATAAGAAGATCTTCGAAGAACACCTTTGGGAGGTGGCTTCACAACGGGTTCAAGAGTAGGCTTCTCGATTTCCAACGGACCAGAGACAGGTGGGGGAGGCGGCCCATCCGCAACTGCCTTCCCGGGTGCCTGCCGCGATTCGTTGTAATCCTTCGACCGCGTAGCAACAGAGATAGGTGCAACACTCTTCACCATGAAAACCTGAGACCCAAACGGTACAGATGGTGACGGCTGTTTGACCATCTGGGTCTGTTGAGATGGAAATGGCTCTTTCAAAACAGCCGGAGTCCCTTTAGGGCCTTTAAGAAGTTGACTAACCTTGGATCGTCGTGGACAATCCTTAGTATAATGGTCCCCTTCACAGATAAGGCAAGGGTACTTCGGTTTTCGCTGGGAGCCATCCTCAGTACGAGATTTAGATTCTGGTTTCGGGGCATCAAATTTAGATTTGCCTTTGCCCTTCTTCTTCCCCTTGGAGGATTTGTCCGCAGGATTGGCCTGAACGGCATTCACCTCCTCGGTTTTACCAGAATCGGATGAGGCAGGATTAGCAGAGGTATTGTTGGAAGAATTAGCCTTCTGCTTCCCATTCGAAGATTTCTTCGAATTCTGAGAGACAGAATCAATGACACCATCCACCGCAGGGGTGGGCGGAGCCTTAGTGGTTCCGGGCCGTGGAGCATCAGTCAAGATGTCATAAAGCGTGCCGGACTGAGAATAGACAAGGTCCAGGTATTGAGCACGCACGATGGCTTGTTCCTCTGTCACGCACGCTCCCATCGCAATATCCTGAGCGATTTTATTCACAAAGGAGGTGGTGAACCATTGAGTCAGTATCTGATCAGGTATGTGAAACTTGATCAGTCTACGACGGCGCCGCCACTCAGGAATGTGATCTGAGATGTGAGTGGCTTTATCCTGCTTCAGGGAATTCAGGAGGTGCGTCCCGGCTTCATACCGAACCGGTAACTGAAAATGCGTGAGGAAAGCCATGGCTAAAGAGTTGAAATCTTGGAAAATGCCACGAGATAACTCTATGTACCACTTAGCAGCAGCTCCAGTTAAAGTACGCTGGAAGAGGCGCAGGCGAATCGAGTCGTCGACCCAAGAGTTAGACGAACACCAGAGATGACACGTCATCACATGCGCCTGGGGGTCCTCTCCAGCTTTTCCCTCAAACTTGGGGCAATCACCTGGTATCTTGGTGGGAACCGGAGGCCAATACGGATTATGTAAAATCGGATCATTGGTCAACTTTGAAACATCCAGCAGCTCCAAGGTAGCTAGGAACGGCAATGGAGGATCAACTGTCATGCCAGGCCCGGGATGAGGTCTGGTACCCATACTCCACGATGGTTGTGAATATCCTTGCCCCCACGGGTTCTGTCCTGCAGGATTCTGACCGTAGGGGGCGTAGGTCGTATAACCAGACTGATTTGGATGCTGGTAACCATAGTGTGGGGCTTGATAACCAGGGTACGGACCCTGATTAGGCGTTGGCCCCGTATAAGCAGCGTTTGGATTTGGCTGCTGAGTGTAGGTAAAACCGGGTGGAGGAGGATAATACTGAGAGCCTCCGGGGTGGTTATAGTTCGGTTGAGACTGACCATGAGGATAATAACCACCCTGAGGATGAGTAGGCTGCTGAAAAGTGGAACCCTGCGGAGCCTGATACGTAGGGCGCAACTGTTGATTTGGCTGCGGCATTGAATGAACCGGCTGTTGTGCAGGGTTAATGGAATGAGCGGGCTGCCCTGAATGAACAGGTTGACCCGACTGAGAGGGCTAACCTGAGTGAACAGGTTGACCCGGGTGAGAGGGTTGACCTGAATGACCAGGTTGACCTGGATATATAGGCGGCGCCGGTTGCGCAGGTTGACTTGGTTGTAAGTGAGCCCCAGGTTGTACCGGATGGGCCGGTTGGCCTGGAGGTGGGACACCGGGTTGTACCAGATGAACCGGTTGGCCCGGTGGTGGAACAGGACCAGGTGCTTGCTGGAAACCGGTTTGACCTGAAGCATAACCATAGGATGGTCCCGGCTGATATGCAACATTAGAAACAACAGGATACTGCGGTTGCATCGGTAAAGAAGGCTGGATTTGCCCCCTAGGACCATAGACCGGTCCCGGTTGATACCCCGGCTGAGGCTGAACAGGTTGACCAGAAGGGATATAATACTGTCCTTGCGGACCGTACGATGGCCCTTGTTGGCCGACAGGATAGCCTTGAATGGGCTGCCCCTGTGGATCATAAAGATAGCCAGGTTGGCCCGTAGGTTGGCCTTGGAAAGGCTGTCCTTGCGGGTTATAAGCCTGGTTATAAGGTAAACCTTGAGCATAAAGATAAGCCTCAGGAGCGGGTAGACGCAAAATCTCCCCGTGCTCGTCATACTGACCTGGGAAAGCATACACGGGAGTACCATCCTGTGCATAGTGCGAAAAGTAAGACTTTCCGTAGATAACCTACGAAGGACGGCCCAACTTCCCATAAAAGGGACTCGTTGCAAAGACAACCGATGAGCCCTCCCAGAGAGACAAGCTCCCTTCCGTACAGCGGGGCCGCGTATAAACATCTTCGTGCGTTGGCTCAACCCTAGTAGCAATATGCCGAGACAACAAAAAGAAAAGGCGGCCGCCGGCACGGGGGCGGGTCTTGACGGGGAATGTGGCGGACGGCGGCTCGAGGAGACACCCTAGTGTAGTAGCGGGCTGGCTTCTGCGAGAGATGATATTCTACAGAGGGCCGCAACCGCTAATGATCTCGACTCTAGAGATCCGATGCCTCGTGCAAAGAAGGGACCATCGTTGACATACAATGGGGCCCCCGTAGTTGTCTCCCTCAAACAATCTACGCGGGAAGAGCTGATATTCTTCACCGGACGTTGGGATTTCCTCACCAGAATCACTCATGGTTGATCCTGTCGTTAAATCACGCAAAAGACGGCGAGGACTAGGAGGAAAAACAGCACCAACAAAAGGTGAACCCGAGGTAAGAGAAAGGAAATCAGCTCCTAATCTCAATTCAGACACAGGGTCCGAAAAGGGCCAATTGAACTCAACTGGTCCTCCAAAGGGTTGCTCAGCGAGAACCGGTCCCCCGTCAGGAAACTCGGAAACAACAGGCTGCTGTGGTTCGACAGAGGATTGGGAAGCCTCTGAAGAATCGTCCGTGTAAGGACTACCAGTAGACGAAACCAAAGGTTCCGCCATTGTGGCAAAAGACCAAAGAAAAAGAAGCAAACACACACACGGGCTAAAAACGAGTTAAGACACACGATCAAACGGTCAACAAGCAATATCTAAGCGGGTGTGTAATCGTGGGTGATTAATTTTTACCACATTGAAAAGTAAGAAACTTTACCGTTTCATGTTTTAAGAGTCGAGAAACGATAAAAGATGACTCTATCTCTTTCAGATTTGACACAAGCGTGAAAGGACAAGCGCTTGACGGTCTTTTCAAGTTTAGGGAGTCAGAAAAGACCAAATGACTGCTCAGGAAAACTAGGCACAAAGGGTGTACCAAATATCCGTGAACTGCAATATACACCTTGGTTTCAATAATGAAACAGAAATCGACCAAGGACTTTCCGTACGTGTAGGTAGTCTCCCCGAATGCCGTGTTCGGTGTATCACGGGTATAGGGCGGCAGACTCGGCTTCCTGTGGATAAAGGATTGAAAACCTAGAGGGGTCTCCCTTTATATACGCGACGGTACGGGGAGCTCAAGTCCGTACTAGCGCTGTCTAAAGCCAAAAGGCGAACGACAGCTGCTAGGTTTAAAGATGCCGTAACATGTCTCTAGCCTAGACCTCTAAATATGTTTCGTTAGATTTCAATGCTGCCTTAGGTTAATTGAATAGATTTTAAAGTTGATCTTCAATTAAGTTTCAATTTTCAGGCCCTATCGTATGTAATGTCTTAAAAGACTCTTAAATGCAAAGCTACATGCCACAGTCCAACATTTCGTTCGATGAAAACTAGTTACAGAAGAGTTGAGAGCTTTTACACAAATGAAACGATCGAAAGACAAACAATGAGTTCTCTGATGCAACTAATGAAATTGAAAAATTTTCATTCAAATCACTAATCACTAGCAAAATCGAAAAGATTACAATTTGCACTAATTAAACCAAAAGCACAAGAGATTTTTTTTTTGTAATTTTCAACGTTTGATAGCTAAATGCACTAAACAAACCGAAAACAAACGGAACAATTTGAGAAATGATATTGAGAGAGAAAAAACTAACAAATTTCACTCAATGACACAAGCAATCAGATCCCAAATCGACCAAAGTCTCTCAAAACCAAGAAAAGACTCAAAGGCTCCAATGGGCCGTGTGATCTAGGCCCAAAGCAAGACCAAACGAAATTTGAATGAAGGAATGAGCAATCACCCAAAAATCGCAACAAAACAATGAACAACTACTAAGAGGATGCGGAGGAGCAATCAGAAAGTCGACTGGACAAACGAAACACCAAAACTCCCAAGGAGGGCTCGATACACTAAGCCACTAGATGCCCTAGGGCTCAAAACATGAAATCGATAGATAAAAGCAAACAACCAAAGGATGGAGGCGAATTCCCAGTCAAACAGGATTCCAACACACTCAGGTAGTCGGAAAATCAAGAAGGAAAGCACTGACCAGACCCAGAGAGCTCAGAACTGAGCAAACTCAAAAACCTTACAAGAGTGGCACGACTGTAAGGATGCAACTAGCGCCAGAAAGCAATTGGCGCGGGCTAAACAAAAGCAACATGCGCCAAGTGGCGCGACTGTCGAGCTAAAAAGCGCGCCAGTCGAGTTTCTCAGCCAAAAACAAAAAGAGCTACTCCAGAAGTAGATCAATGTATACTAAGCAAACCAAGAAGCAAAAAACAGCAAAAGAACCCAACCCAGAAGGCTCATCAAGCAAGGAAAATCATAAAATAATCTAAACGAGACAGTGAAATCTAGACGATCCCCAGCGGAGTCGCCAAATTGTTGAGGAGGTAAATCCCCTCTGCGGACAGAGGCGATCCCTACTAGCCCAGCAGGGGTCTAGCAACAATCACGAAATGTTACAACGCAAGTTCCTAGTTACGAATGAAAAGACCAAAGATGGAGGCCTACCTGGAATCCAATGCTACGATCCGAAGAAGAGAGCGTTCCCGTTCCTCAGCCTCGGCAGATCACGATCCTCCACGATCTCCGTGGATGGACACCTGCACATGCAAGAAACAAACAGATACAAGCATAAAATCCAGCATACGCAACTAAATATCAGTCAGAAAGGATACTACTCATATTAACATAATCGAAAACGGAGTGGAACCATAATCGTAATCATTCATTAAATAACAATCGAAAGAGATTACAACCAATGTTCTGACGTCGTGGTCTCCTTCGGATGGGTCTCCAGTCGTTCACGTCTCGCAAAGCTCGCCAGGGAAAGGGCAAACCTCTCCAGAGTCTCTCGACGATAGTCTCCTTACTTGAGTTGGCCTTAAGGGAAGAAAGAGGGCTCTTACAACACAAAGGCTCTTGGGAATTTGGAGATTCAAAGCTTAGGCACTTCAAGACTAGCTTGCAATGGCAATAGGCAAGCTTTTATAGATGGGGAAGGAGGGAGTTGGGATCCCTATTATTGTGGGATTGGCCCTATCATGAAGGAAGGTTCCATGAAAGGTGGCAAAACCACTTCCCTTTCATAGAACTCCCGCAGCCAAACCTCCCAACTCAAGATAGGCAATGGTTTCTGAGTTTGTTGAAACACAACTTCCGCCATCTTTATTTAAAAAACACTCCTTAAATTGGCTGGCCCGACTACTGCTCTGGGACAGAGCGCCAGTTGGTGCGGCCTCTTTGTAGGATTTTCCCCATTGGCGCGAGTGATGAACTGGCTGCCCGCGCCAATGCAAAAGGAGATGTTTTCATGACTTTTTGCAAGGAGATGTCTTTAGGGCTATTGAAGCTCACGCTTAGAGGGATGCATTGATGATGTTTTCAAGGCATGACAATGTTCATAGGTCACAAAATGGGTCCTCCATTGTGCGGGACGGGGAATGGTAGGGACGGTGACAAATTACTGTGTAACAATGTTGATACCCTAGTTCTTTATATTTTTATGTTTTTCCCCCCTTATTTCTTTTTTCGATTTCCTTCCTGACTTTCTGACCTTTCTTTTCAACTCCTTAGCCCTTGTGCATTATGACTTCTCGTCTGCTGAGCTTGGAAGGATAACAGGTCCTGGAACTTCCTTCGATGTTACAAAGCCATCCTCCTCCTCCTCATCCTTTGAAGTTTCTTTTGTACTTGATGATTCGGAGCTAGAGCTGACTACCTTTTGCTTCTTAATGTCAGAGGAAAGGGTGACAGTGGCTTTGTCCAAATCTGTCGGGGGTTGGAGGGGGGTGGGGAGGAGCACCCTGCCATAGAGGGAGTGGCTAGGACTTCAAACTGATTCACATTTGTCAATTCATCGACCCCAACCCCCTACGAGGGCGCTAAAGGAGGAGGAACCGACTGTTGCGGACCCACAACCTAGGATGCATACTTTAGGCTTGAAGTTGCACCGATATTCTACTTTGAGTTTCCTTTTTTCCTCTTCACCTAATTCCATTTTTCATTTGTTTCTCCTGTTTAATTCTCCCTGATATCATGGGATTTTTGGTAGTTTTAGAAAAATTTCCATGTTCATGGCACAACTTACATTTGAATGGGAGTTTATCATAATATACCACTTGCTCATGGGTCTAACTGTCCATGCAAAGGTTTACAACTCTAGGAATACCTTTCTCTAGGTCCACCTCGACACATATTTGAGCACAAGAGAAGAGGCCATCCTGAGGCTCAGTACAATCAATATAATTTCCCAGGGAGTTCCCTATCAACCAGAAAGTAGCATCATTCAAGCAATGCAAAGATAGGTATGGAAAATTTACCCAAACAAGGACCGAAGTAGGAACCTCACATTCAAGAGTAAAGTTATGGCTCCGCCGATCTAGATAAAATCCTTGTGAACCCATGAAATATGGACCACTATGGAACACTAAGTCCATGTCTTACTTGTTCTCAAAGTAGAAGTTGAAAAAGCCTTTCCCAAAAAAGGAATAAATCACCTCACCTGAGATTAGAGGCTTCCATTTCTTCTGAATCCATACCTTAATTTTCCGAGGAGAGGGCCAAAGCCCCATGAAATGACCAATCAACCCTTGGTCAACCAATTGCAAAGCCCGTGAGCGTACCTGAGGGGCACTGATAACAATTTTTGGTATCTCGTCTGCTTGCTTCACAAATTTTGTCAGACCTTGCTTCTAGAATTTGGGGGTAGACGCCACCAGAAGGTCGAAAGCTGCAACATTCGTGGCCCCTCCTGGGTGTGTGCCGTCATGGCACCGGCCACCACTAAACTCATTCTAATGGAGGAACCCCCTTGCACACTAGGAACTAGAAAAGGACACAACAAAGGGAGAGAAAGGGGGGGGTGGGGGGGGGTGGGGGGGGGAGGTCCCAACATAGACCCTGACTCGAGCCCTACCGAGGGGAAAAATACCTACAATAGCAGGTGGTCCTTAGCAAATGACTGAGGCCTTATCCATGAACTATGAGAGCCAAAGCCGCGCACCATCCCTAAGAATAAAAATTCAAAAAATGTAGGTCAAGTTCACTTTTGGTTAACCTTTAATGATTATAGTAAACTTCAAAAAAATGAATGTGTATAATCATATGAAAATTATTAAAATTAGTTTATCAGGAATCATATTAATCAACATACATGCGGGGAGCCGACAAGCCTATTACGTTTGGTTTAGGCCCTTGGTCACAATATTGGTCCTATGAGCCATTCTTCTTAGCACCTAGGTGCTAGATAATTTCAGGGTAAGTGGGAATATCAACATTACTAGCTAGAACATTTCATTATGCCCTTTGTATCCTATATATACACCAAGAAGAGTTAGTATTAGGATCACCGTACCTTGTCTTGTGTTGTATTCATTTTAAAAGGAGGTTTTACCTTCAAACTGGATTATATTCATTAACTTCTTATCATTTTTAAGGCACAAGGTTAATAACAAAGATGTTGCTAGGATGTGACAAGAACATTGATGAGACACATAAGGTGCTAAAATGACTCAATTAAGATGCTAACACAACATAATTATGACACATATACAACACTTAAGATATAAATATAATGCAAGTAGGATGATATGAAGACGTTAGCCAAGACATTGAGGAGACCCTAAGACCATAGTAAAATGGAATTATGATGTAAAATATGATGGTAAGGAAATTCAAGAGATAATAAATGTAATATAAGGACACAAATGAGATATAGACTTTATCCTCTTTATGTTTTTTCAATTTCCATCCAGAATTAGACCAAGTCTCACTTGCTTGCTTGTTAGAACCCTCCCATTTCCTTTATGGCATCAACCAACAATGATTCATTGAAACTAAGAAAGCTAGCCACTACTACAAATGAAAGTTCTATATAAAGCGTAATATATTTCTCATACTTCCATTAAAAAAGGAAAGGATATATGAGATACATGTTTGGGATGTTCCCTTTAAATATAAATGAAACCATTATAGACATGCTTGTTAAAATAAATAAGCATATTACAAGATGTTTTTGTTTAAAAAAATCCAAGAATGTGCCCCAATTTTTCAATGTGGAAATAATTTGATGACATTTTATAGCTATATCAATGTTCCATTCAAATAAAATAAGAGACTAAACTTGAAACTTGAATGTCCACGTCATAACACGTAAACCAATGAAAATCATTTAAAATTTAAAAGAGATACAAGTACCTAATATGACATGAAAAAATTTAATTATTTAATTAGTGTATAGGAAAAAATTTAATTATTTAATTAGTGTATAGGAAAAAATTTCTAATAATATGATTTTCCTACCTTATGCGTGAATAATTCCCAAGTAACCTAAAATTATATTAAATAGTAAAAATAAATTTAGTATCTTAATCTATAAAAAATTAATATCTAGAATATTTTTAATGAAGGGTGAATCATAGGTTGAGTGTGTTTTTAATGAAGTATAAATCATGAGTTGAGCATTAATTAGAAAAGGAAATTAAAAATTTCTAAACTATATAATATTAATAACATATTTTTCTATGCACAAATATTTAGAAACAAAATGTCAAAAATCAGTAATATTTTTAAATTTTAAATATTACCTCTTCTCATATTTAAGAAAAATGTCATTTCCAATTCATAACATTTTAAATTTAATTTTATATCTTTTCATTTTATATTTTAAAATTTTATATTTTTTGAATATTTCTCTTTTTATTTTTTAAAATGTGAATGAATATATTTTTTTAAATATTTCCCGCTTTTTATTTTAAGAAAAATGTTGATGAATATTTTTGTTAAAGATTTATCGTTTTTCATTTATTTTAGATTTCAAATTTGTGGCTTCAAATTTGTGATGTTTTTCTTCGCTTTATAATTTCAAAGTACAAGTGATTCCATATGACATTGGGCTATTCTAGATTCCACAAAGAGGAAGAAACGAATTTTAAAGTAGAGTCGGAGGAATCTGAAAAAATATTAGAAAGACTCTCTCATGATCCATGGCCTTGGATGCCCTTATGGATCCCCTAGAATACCCTATCACAACCTTCAAATCCACCATTAAAACTGCAAGTGGAGGTAATGATTGATTTTGGTTGGTGGTCGCTTTCCCCCTCAATTCCTTGAAATTCAATTCAATGGCGTAGGGACATAAGAGTCCACGTATGGCCATACTGCACTCCGACCAAGGGGAAGTAGGTCAAGATTAAATTAGTTTAAATGATAAATATTTAAGTGTTCATTCACGCAGCTACATTAACGCCATTTATGCATTTCATGACACAAATCTTTAGATATTTAGGTTAGTTGCTAAGGGTACTATCGATCTTTTAGTTAATGGATAGTGACAAAGGAGGTTCTAGATCCATGCTCATGTTAGATTTAGATAATTTGGGGGTTATAGATGCAAAGGCCATAGAGGATGGAAGTGAAGAAAATGTTGAAATTGTGAATTCTTTGATAAGGGAAGAGCCTCATCATAGCTCAATAGATGCTTATCGTAACAATTAGAAATGCACAAGTCAAGTTAATATTAAAGGAAGGATGAAATCGAGAGTGAATGAATGCAATGGAGGTAGTAATTCTGACTTCGGTAATGAAGAATGTGAGAACAACGAAGAAAATCGCATAGCCGAAGGTTGTGCCAAATATTTTAACGAAAATTCAAAGATTAAATTCCCATACTCACTAGTGTCAATAAGAGTGGAGAAGAAAAAATGGAATTTCTTTATTCTTTTATAGATCATAGGCTGAGATTGCTCAAAGATTGGAAAAGTTTGGATTGTTGCATGGTTTCTTCAGCCAAGGGTCTCGCCCTGGAAGCAGATTGAAAGGAGGCGTTTCTCTCTTTGGATTGTTGGTTGGATTGAAGCATCACTCATCCTCAATTAGAAAAAATCACGATGCAATTCCTGCAGCTTGGAAGGAAACACTTCGATATGGTTTATTTATTTGCCCCTCTGAATGCATTGGTTCACTTTTGAATTTTTTGTGTTGGACACCTCATCTTATATGGGTAGGTGTGGAAGAATGGACAAAAGGAGTCCAAGTGACCTTGGAATATGAAATCCAAGAATCACACCATTGTATTATAAATATACATCATATTTATGGTAATAGTAACTCACACCTATTTTCCTACTTGTATGTGTTTACCATGCGTGTGTCTAACATGGTATCAAAGCCTGAGATCTAATACCTGTCCATTTGAATGAGCCACTCGTTTTTGTGGTTTTTCTCTACTGTCAGTCCTTCCTCCCTCAGTTTTGCATCAGAGCGCAGGTTCTAAATTTGGTTGTCTTGACCCTTGTAACTCTTCTAATTATTTCTCTGTCCATCAAGCTCTATCACCGCTGCCACTTGAAGGAGCTGTTACAATCTTTCTACATACCTGTGTCACTGATATATTCTTGGTAATAATATTCAGTTTTGTCAGCCACGCCACACTAGTGGTGTAAGGCACTAGCAAATGGAATGATTAGGGTAGAACATTACTTCCTTTGTTGCAACTGGATTGCTCTAGCACGTTCAAATAATCGTTCTGCATGTAATCTCCTTATTCAGGTAACCATAACTTCGAGTAAGCTTTCCATTAAGCTTCGGAACCCTAACGCTCTCAGGTATTTGAGCATAGCTGCCTCCATGGGGCTTGGTATCTACGTTTCCTCCATTCAGGTTCTTGTATCTGCCATTTTGTGTTGTCCTTTCTGCATATACTTTAGTGCTATTACTCGGAAAAAATAAAAAGGTATCAGTGCAGAGAATTCATTTTGAAAGGGAAAAGTTGTGAGGTCCAGTGAGTTTTTAAGTTGACTATGTTGAACGCTTGCACAATTAGCCGCTTTAAAACGCTGCTCGAACTGCTGTGAGGGGATTGCAACATGGAGGCAACAGAAGATTGTAGCTGGAGGAGAAATCTGGGTTACAGTCCTACTCTATGGAAATGTTGAAGTGCACATGGAGAATATGGATTTTCTCTGCGAATATCATCTCACTATGCAAATCGGGAGCCATGTGAGTTGAATTTTCAATTTGCATTTAAAGAAGTTTAAAAATAAGGGAATTTAATTGGACTTGTACGTAACCTGAAAATATTATGCATGAAGACAGAAAATGAAGCAGCCATTGAAATGGAGGTTTTATGCCTTCAAAGTACCATAGAATTTTGCGATTCAAAGCCCACGAATATTGTCCCTGGATGTTTACTGTCAAAACAAATGTATTAAAATTTGGTGGAAAGGTTACTTTTTCATTCGAGAGGGGGCAGCTCAGTGCTTGGATATAACCACGAGTGTCGATCAAAACCTTATGTGTGTGCGTGCAGAGTCCACTGGAAATTCTAGAGCATCAGTCTTTGTGAAGTTTTGAAGAGGGGGAATTATTAAAAATTGAATGATGAATGTGTTGAGTGATTCGAGCATGAATGTAGTGACGTGGAGTTTCGAAAGAGTTTAAATATGTCGAGTTTGCATTTTGTGAGTCTGCTACTACTGAAGGTGAAGTCAACACATGGGATTGTGTAACTCATAAACCACAATAATCATCGACCTGAGGAAAATTGTGCACTACAGCATTGGCAGTGCTACTTAGTACATTTATTTTCTAATAATTGAGCTTGATACTTATTTAAACTCAAATACTTTTATGCTTTGGGTGAATATACCTACAATTTGGTTGCAATTTGTGCAAGCATAAGATATATTTTAGATTTTCGTGTTACGGATGCAGAATTAGAGAATTACTTTGGATTAAGGGACTATTTATCTATTTATAATAAATTTAGACAAGGTTTTAGGTGTTCCGAAACTTTTTTCAGAAGGCGAGAAGTCTTTAGCGAAGAAAGTGACAACAAAGGAAGTGATATAACAACGGTGTCATAATTACAACCGTGGTCAGGTGGCACCAAGTGCCTACTGCACGTTGCACACAGAGTTGTGTCTTTAACCTCCGAAGGTATTTTATGCATTTTATTTCACGTGATGTCTTGAAGATTTGAAAAAAAAGAGGCTTTGGGGGTTGCATTTGGTATTGAGAGAGATTGTTTAGGTGTAGGGCACTAATTTTGGACAAGCTGTGTTTAACATTTCACACTTTGTGGCCAGGAATATTTCTTAGCCAATATCCAAATATCAATGATCTTGAAAATAATTAGTGTTTCCTCCAAACATAATTAAGATCATTGGAAGATTGTCTTTTTTGCTCAGCGAAATCAATAGCATATGAGTTGAGACCTCAAGTTGGTATTTATCTTCCTCATTATTTTTTGATTCGTTGAGTGTTGAAGCATGGGGTTACCAAGAAATTTTTGAAGTTTAAATGGCTCAGATTGACCCTTTATTAGAGTTATTAAGAACTCTAATCATGTCTATTGTTGAAAGCACAATTAAAGTTAGCAAATACACGATCACAGATATTCAAATCTCACTACAACATGCACAAGAAAAGATTGAGTTTTTGCAGTTGAAGTCTCAGCTTCAGCAAGATGAGCTTCAACAAAAGAGTTGTCATTCTAAACCTATTTTTGTTCAGAACATTGAATCAGACTCCCATAAGAAACAAGTCAATAATGTTGCAGTTGATTCAGATCTAGTGCCCAATGAAGCACCAGAGTTACATAAAGATACAGAAGCAAACATCCATCCTGTGCTTCCCAAGCCCATCATTAGACCCTGGGAAGAGCTCTTCCACAACAAACACAGAATGGGTCTTGGATATGACAAGGAGTTGTCCTTTCATATTCCGGACTACTCCAAGCCCATAAAATTTCAGAGTGCCGGATTTCTTCATGATATCTCACCTACAGTTGTTCTAGATTATGCTCCTCTTCCACAATAACAACAACAGATTGTAAAATGTGAACACTGTGATCGAGTTGGTCATATGAAAGATCATTGTTTTGATCTTCACCCATGCAAGCACTGTGGTCGGCACACCCATTCTTCACACAGATGCCTCAGAAACAAGCCTCTTGCAAGAACAAATATTCATCTTAGATGGATCGCTTCTTGGCAATGGGAATCAACAGCCAAGAAGATGTTTAAGTCATATGTCAGAACTTGTTCTAGAATATTGAACAATCTTGCAGTTGATTTTTCACCATCATCTCTCCTTGTACCTGACAGGGGGGGGGGGGGAATGGTGGTCATCTACAAGCTTCAAAGCCACATCAAGTGAGCCTGAGCCACAACCTGTCATTCCAGATTCAGAGTTGTAGCCAGAGACATGAATTTCCATGAGCATTCATTTGGTTGGTGGACAACCTTAAACCATTTATGCGAGGTTAATATTCTTCCTCGTCAAAGAATTCAGAACACTTCCTATAGCAAAAGACTTTAGCTTCTTGCCAGTTTTGGAAGAGTTATAGGAAATTCATTAAGCATTCTAGTGTTGGTGGTTATCCTTAAACCATCACAAGTTGTAGACCTCCCTTCTTCTAGGTTGAAGGTCTCCCTCTTCAAATATGAGGGACACTTCCTCTAGTAGAAGCCCTTAACTTCTTGCCAAATTTGGAAGAGTTCCGAGAACTGCACTAAGCGTTCCAGTGTTGGTGGTCATCCTTAAACCACCTCTTTATGCCAAAATTTCAAAGAGTTGATTCAGCCTAAGTGTTGCCATGCGTACTTTGCAGATTTGTATTACAACTCTCTTCTTAGACTCACACATACCCCTTCAGATTAAGGGGGGGGAATGTTGGACAACTAATCTTATATGGGTAGGTGTGGAATCTGAATGGACAAAAAGAGTCCAAGTGACCTTGGAATGTGGAATCCAATGGTCGCACCATTTTATTATAATATACATCATATTAATGGTAATAGTAACTCACGTCTATTTTCCTACTTGTGTGGGTTTACCATGCTTGTGTCTAGCATTTTGAAATAAGGATGGAATTATGATGGATTTAGATAGGTATTATTATTTGTCAAACTTAATTATAGTTTTAATAGTGTGAATTTATACACACCAATAATAACAATTGAAAATGATAACGTTTTCACTTTAAGGGTTTTGATCTCTCTAAGTGGTTGATATATCTGGAGTTAAGATGGATCTATGCTTTTTATTACACATTATGGTTATATTATTTTAAATATGTCTTTTTTAATTATTATTATTGTTTTAGATAAATTTACACTATTAAAACTGTAATTAAGATTGACAAATAATAAAGATTTTCACCTTGAGGGATTTGATCCCCCTGAGTGGTTGATAGATCTAAAATTAAGATGGATCTATGTTGATTTAAATAATCAAAATGAAGTATGGTAGGATTCATGGTTCTGAGGCTCATCGACTTCATGCATATATTTAGTTAGATTCACTTCAAATATTTTCATATGGCATGTAGTTGGTATGCACTAATCACAAATGTTTTTAGATTTCATGATCATGTTTAGTTTTAAGTTACAATTTTAAAATATAAAATTAAAATTAATAAATAATAAATAATAAATAATTTATTTCTTAAGATATTTATTATTTATTATTTTATATTTTTCTCAATAATGTAATTTAGTATTGAAGTGTTATTTATTATTCATTTCAGAATTATGGAGTAGTAAATAAAATTCTAATTCTAATTTTTTTTAATCACTTTGTTTTCCAAGCATTAAACTTTTTTTTTTAACTTAATTTTAGAGATCATTTATTGTTTCTTGAAAAATTAGTATTAAAAAAGTAAATAGCCTCAAAGTTTAGTATTAAAAAAATAATAATAAATAAATAAATAACCTCAATTTTCTTGTCATGAAATTTTATACAATAATTTTTTTTCAACAATTGATATGCTTACGAGTGTCCATAAATCATGGTTTTTTCAAGAAATGCATAACAAATTGTTTTGCATGGTTGAGTGTTAGCCATATCAAGACTTAATTTTGCAAATATCATTTATTGTTTCTTGAAATTTTAGTATTAAAAAAAAAATAACCTCAATTTTCTTGTTATGAAATTTTGTACAATAAATTTAATTTTTGGCAATTGATATGTTGACTAGTGTTCATAAATCATGGTCTTTTCAAGAAATACATGACAAATTATTTTTCATAATTGTGTGTTACCATGTCAAGAAGGAAAACCCTTGGTCTTTGTGTCAAGTTGGACTCTTGATTGCATGCAAATGCTCATAAAATTAAGACATGTGACACACCAAACACAACTTGGTGCATTAAACATCACTTCCATCTCAACCTCATATTTCATTCACTTACCTAGTGTAACAATTTGTCATGACAATCCCATAAGCTAATATATACTACATATATGTACTAAGTTGTATGTCTTTTACAACAAATATATACTACATATATGTACTAAGTTGTATGTCTTTTACAACAGGGTGTATATGTGTTAAATTTGGTATTATCATACTTTGACACCCTTAATATCATAAGTTTTCATTAAGAAAGACAATGGGTATATAAAAAGAACTAGAGGCCTCGCTCATTATATACATGCATGAAATACAATTTTTAAGGGACCATATGACATGAAACTAGAAACATTAGAGGCAAAAATCATTATGTAAAAACCCCTAATATATGAATTTACAAGTGTGTTGTTACTAACCGAAACTTTTCTATTTCAGAGTAGTTATACCCAAGATATATTAAAAAGTATAGCCATCAGAGTGATTGATTATGTTGGATGTCAAGCACAATGTCACATTATGCTTACAAATTCAATATATATATATATATATATATATATATATATATATATTACCTTTACCTATGCCGCCTTGTTAATACTATATGTCCAAAAAACCATAACAGTTTATATGTGGCATTTTCTTTAAATTAATTAATTAATTAAAAGGGTCGAAAGGGCATAATTACTTTGGAGATAAATCTCAACATTTGATTTGTGAATACTACCAAAAATATTCTAGAATATTGTGTAAAAGTTAATTAAAATATTCTCTAAAGATTAAATCCAACCATCCACTTTCTAAAACACAAATTTCAAATATTTATTTATGTTTCACATTGCCTTGAGTAAACATATTTCAAATATTTATTTATGTTTGTATTTTTTTAATTATGTCTCTTGATTTGTTATATTTATCAAGGCTGTATTTTTTTTAATATAATCATTAATATATTATATTTATTGGAAAATTAATTATAAAAGTTAATTAATTTAATATTTTATTTTAAATTATTATTAATTATCAAAAAATTAATATATAAGTTAAATATACATAATGTATTCTTACCTATCCCCAAATGCGGGTGAAATCTCCAGAACACGCGAGGACAGCTCTTCCCATGATTAGTCTGACACTGCGCTGCAACGCCAACTCCTACATGATGTGGAAACTCAAATTTTTGATTAATTTTGTCGACGCTCTGCCACACTTGGCCTCTCAACACACCACGCATCACATGCAGGCACACTTGAATCATCCCTCTCTGCCGCATGCATGCTCGAATTCAGAGCCTCATGCCTACAAAAGGCACAGAGGCTCCTCACTCTGTCATTTCATTGCTACTCCAACTAATCCTGCGAGCTCTCTGTGTTTTCGTTGATCCTCTTACCACATGTTTGTTGCTGCTCCAGCATCCCTGGCGCGCCTCCACCACCATTTCTCCCCCTACTACGCGCTCACCCTGCTGCAAGTCCCCCTACTGCGTGTCCCTCCCCCTATTTGTCTCTATGCTGCACGCCCATGCTGTGTGCCCCTCCCCCTGTGTGTCTCCCTACTGCGAGCCCCCATGCAGCGCGCCCCCCTACTGCGCGCCCCCCTTCTGCGCGATCCCCTGCTGTAAGCTCCCCTATTGCGCACCCCCTTGCTCATTGCCCTATCTCACAACCAGCTCCCCATCCTCTGCTCACTGGCCTCTCCATGGCCCCGCACCAATGTCAAAATCCCATCAGGGGCAGCGACAAAAGGGCACTCTCTGACCGCTCTCACCGTGGCCACGACCAGCGCCTGAAATACAACGAAGGATCCTCATCAGGGGTCCATGACATGTCGACTACCCAAATGCTTGACAACATTCAAGAGGATATTTCTCAGCCGCTAGAGAAGCCAAAGGGCATAAGAGGCCGCAGAAAATCCACCATTGCGCAGTATGAGCTACCAACACCCCGGAAAATCGAACCACTTCCAGTCCATGAGCCTGCGGAGGAAGAGACAGATGTTTGGATTATGGAATCGGATGGCGTATGGACCAGAGTTCCCGACGCAGAGTATCATGTTGCTCCCATCGTCCACGCGGCCCCTCCAAAGCCTCCTCGTGTGCCCGCGACTGAGGAAGAAGCCATTGCAAGAGAATACAGATGCCTAATTGAGGACGAGGACCACGCGACAGATGAAGATGAAAGAAATCCATGACTGCTCGGTAGCAAGGTTCATCTCTATTTTTTTGTCTTCTCAGGACATACTTCAGCTATTTTGTTTTCATATGTGTTACTGAATATTTTGAAAATCAAGACAGTATGACTCTCTTAAGGGGTTGGTTTCCTCCCATGAGGCAGCCCTAAACATGGTTTATTTTGAAAACTTCCAAGGCAGGGATTGGCTAAGTACTGCTTGCCATCCCTGCCCATAGCCTTTGTAAAGTTTCTTTTATGATTTCAATATAGTTTAGCCTATTTTACAACAAAAAAATGTATTCTTAACTATGGAAATTCAGTCTTACTTTATTATGGAGATTCTTAATTTGTAAATAGGATTTGTCACATAATCAATATCATGGCTTATTAATACCATATAAACCATAACTCAATTTATATTTGGCATTTTTTTAAAACTAATTAATTTAAGTAAAAGGGCCAAAAAGGCATAATTATTTTGGAAATAAATTTCAAGCTTTGATTTGTGAATACTACCAAAAATATTCTAGAATATTGTGTAAAGATTGATTAAAATATTCTAAAAAGGTTAAATCCATACCATCCACTTACTAAAACATAAATGCCAAGAAATAGCAACTCTAGATGAGTGGCAAGCTATGAAATGAAATAAATGGGATTGGGATTATAGTTATGTTTTTTTATACTTGCATGCCCAATTTAATTTTGTTGTTAGCGATAGAGAAATGAAATAAATGGAACTAGGGATATATATATATATTATTTCCATGCCCAGTTTAATTTTATTGTTAAAACAAACCCTCAACACGGCTGCTATTTTTGTTTCTTGTTGGTGTCTCCCCTTGAGTGGGCAACAAAAGCTTTGGTCTCTGTTTTTCATATATTCTCCTCTAATTTTCCAAGTTCTTGACCTTTTATTTTTCTATCTGTGATCTGGTTTCCAAAGTGGCAATTTAGAGACAATGATTTTGCTAAACTATCTTTTCTATTGCAATAAAAAAAAAAAAAAATTAATAATAATAATAATAATAATAATCTTTCCCATACAATTAACAATGATTGATCATTAAATTAAAATATATCTAGATTTCTTCTGGTTAAAAAATTATGGTGAAATCTTGATTTGTGTTATTTAAATTAATTTTTTAACTACATATATGATTCAACACCCTCAAAAATCTTTAGGGCATTTGTATTGTGAAGAATTTACTCATCAAATTTGTGATTCCAAAAATTTATTAAAATTTCGAATATAATATTTTATTATATATATATATATATGAAAGTAATTTTTCAAAAATAATTCTTTCAATCATTCATCAATTTTACAAAATTCCATCCGGTATCATACTTACGCATTAAAAACAGGAAAGAAAACTAATCAAAACCATTAATTATGTTTTACCGGATTGTAGCATTTTAGATGACTTTAAAAATGCCAATTTAATTTATTATAAAAAATTTTAATACGATGCCAGCGTTTTTATTGTACTGTAACATTTTACATGACTTTAAAAACCACGGATAAAACGTTTTGTACAATGTCGTTTTGGATTGTCAAAGGCGAAGATTAGCAAAATTCTAATATGTATGATTGTTTTTTTTATTTATGAGGGGAGGGAATATATATATATATATATATATCAATATTTATTAATAATTAAATTTAAATTTATTTTAATTTTAGATTTACTAAATAAAGATGATTAAATTTTTTAAAGTTGTAAAAATAATTTTTTTTAAGAAATAAAAGATATTTGATCTCTAGTTCAGATAAATTTAAATTGTTCCTATACATGATAAAATGTTGATAAATTAGAATACGAAAAAATTATACTAATTAAACTTTTTAATTATATTGTAATTTGAAATGTTTTAAGCAGTTTTAACTTACATTTGACATAAACCTATTAAATTCTGATTATGCGAAAATAAATTGTTACAAAGTAGGTATAGTTTATATTAGAATTGAGTTTAAGAAATTCTGATTTTCAAATAAATAAATAAATAAATAATTGATTTCAAAAAAATATTATTTTTCTACTACATCATTAATAACATGAAAAGTATTTAACAATTTTAAAACCAAAAATAACATTTTAATTTTAAATATGACTTACATCCTTATAAACTCAACGCCAGTTGCCCATCCATTTTTAGCTAGCAAAACAGAGGTATAAACGTAGTCATCGACATCCGCAAGATCAGAAGTAATTGAATTTGCATCAATTTTTTACTTACGGTTACTGTTGGGTTTTCTATTGAAAGTGCTATATAAAGAGTTGGGGTTCGAATAAAATAATGTTATTGACCCCGATGTTAGGTATGTCACGTCCTCATACAAAATGTTGGTTTAAGTTTTAAATTAAAAATAAAAATTAAGTGTAGGCTTAACAAATAAATTTTAACAATCATATAAATAAACCAAAAAAAAAATTAAAACAACTCAGCTTGATAGATTCGGCGCATCTACAGCTCAATATCCGTCATAAACCATTTCTACAAGAGAGACAATGGTTGTGATATCTCTCTTCTACTATGGGTCTCCGCCATGAAAACAAACACTCTCTAATACCTAAATCATTCATCGTAGATACGAAATGCTCACAATGAATAATATCACAAAGATCAAGAGAATTTGCATGAGATTACCTGAATCTCCATGGTTCACATAATCTTTGAAATCACCAGGGTTTTAATATATTATATTTATTGGGTCGAATGCGAATTATGCAATTACATAATGATAAGTTCTCACTTGGGTTCACCGAAACCTCCAGAAATCTTTTCCACTTGCTTTGGCTATCACAACTATTGAAGGAGATTCATCTATTGATAAGGTGTCAACCATCTCAGGGTTGTCAATATTAGAGTTTCTTATCAACAGAGGAGAGCGAGAGTGAGTTGTTATGGAAACTAAACATTTTTATTTTTTGATGGGAGTATGAAAATTTTCATTACATGGTAGTTTTTCACTATTTATGTGATTGACATCTGTATGGTGAAGCAGAGATTGAAGAAACTATAATTTATAAGCATGCTAATAGGCAATGCAAACAATACTCGTTTTGAAAGATAACAAGGAAAAATTGTAAAATGTGTTTCGTAATTGATTCTTCATAAAATTACTCAATAATGCCTTTTACTTCTAAATTGCGTTATAGACATAGAAAGAGTTACAGAAGTTAATGGAATAAAAAATCCATATAGGTTATCATTGTAGATTTTAATCATTTGTCAAATTTAATTTTGTATGAAAGCACTCACTATAGAAACCATTATCTACCAGCGGGAAAGGGTGAGAAAACATTATGCATTAGAAAACAGTAGAAAAAAAGATGAAAATAAATATGGATATTTACTATTTCCACTGAAAAAAAGATGAAAATTAATTTCAGTGTAGATGTTGATTTCTAATTATATTTGACTATTTCCACTAAATAAATAAAGCCTCTTTTTATATTTACTCCATAAACCTCTTTATATTTACAATAAGTCAAAAAAGAAGTTTTATTTAGGTGAAGCCTATATGCCAAATACCATGGGCCAAATTATTATTAATACCATTGCTAAATACCATATTTATAAAAAAACTATGGTAAATAAATAAATCAATATAAAAGAGGTATAAAGAGACATGATAAAAATATAAAAACATATCAAATATCATTATAAATCAACATCTAATTATATACCAAGTCTATGGGCCAAATACCATTGTAAATAAAAGAGGTATGGTAAATAAATAAAACATATTTTTTATATTTACTCTATAAATCTCTTTATATTTACCAACACTCAAAAAATAGGTTTTATTTAGGTGAATCCTATAGGTCAAATACTATGGGCCAAATTATTATTAATATCATGCCAAAAAAAACCATTATTATCCCTAATATTAATATCAAAATATTAATAATATTATTATTATTATTAAATCTAATATTCATATTAATATTATTATATTTAATAACTTTGGATTAATACAATACTAAATTTTCTATATTATTATATACATTAATGTATCATGATATATATTAACTCTAGATATATATGGAAGGGAAGAACAAAGACATAGAGTGATAGAGGTGGAGAGATAGAGGAGTGAGAAGGGAGAGATGGGGATAAAATCAAGGAGAGGGGAGAGGAGGAATGAAGAGAGAGAGGGAGAGGAGTGAGAGAGGTAGAAAAGGGTACGCGAGGAAGAGGGAGACATAAATATGGAGGGGGGGGGAGAGGAGGAGAGAGGGATGGAGATAGTGAGAGGATTGGAGGGCAGAGAAAGAGAGAGAGAGAGTTATGGGGGAAGAGAGAGGATTAGAGGGAAAAGAGAGAGATGGGGGAAGAGAGAGGGAGGTAGGAGAGGAAGGAAGAGAGGGAGGGAAATAGGAGGAGAGGGAGGGATAGAGAGATGGAGTTGAAGGGAAGAATAAATACATAGAGAGCGAGAAGTGGAGAGAGAGGGGGAGTGAAAAGGGAGAAATAGAGAGAGCGTGTGTATGTTTTGTGGTGAGATAAAGAGAAAAAGGAGAGATGGAGGGAATGGGGGGAGAAGGAGAGAGGGAGGGATATATTGACAGAGTTGGAGGGTGAAGAGAGGGAGAGAGAGGGAAAGAGAGAGATATAGACATGGGAGAGAAAGGGAGAAAGGGGAAGGAAGAAAGAGAGGATGTGAGAGAGTGGAGGGAGGGAAAGAGAGATGGAGTTGGAGGGGGGAGAGAGGGAAGATGATTTATTTCACTAGATGCATTGATTTCATTGTGGATGGTGATTTCTAATCCTATTTGATTTCTTGCACTATATGCATTGATTTTAGTGTAGATGTTGAGAGAAAGAGAGAGAGAGCAAGAAAGAGGATTGAAGAGAGAGAGTGATGGGGGAAGAGATAAAATTGGAGGGAAAATATATATATATATATAGAGAGAGAGAGGGAGGGAAGAAGAAATACAGAGAGATTGATAAGTGGAGAGAGAGATTAAGTGACAAGGGAGAGATGGAGAGAGAGTGTGTATGTTTTCGGATGAGATAAAGAGACAAAGAATGAGATATGAAGAGAAGGGATGAGAGAAGGAGAGAGGTAGGGATATAGTAACAGAGTTGGAGGGTGAAGAGAGAGCGCGATAGAGATGTAGGAGAGAAATGGAGAGATAGGAAGGAAAGGGAGGATGTGAGAGAGTGGATAGAGGGAAGGGAACAAAGATGTACTTCGAGGGGGAGAGAGGGAAGAAGATTTCATGCACTAGATGAATTGATTTCAGTGTAGATGGAGATTTCTAATCCATTTTGATTGCTTGCACTAGATGCATCGATTTTAGTGTATATGTTTATTTATAATTATATTTAATTTCTTGCACTATATGCATTGATTTTAATGTAGACGATTGCTAATCCTATATGTTTTCTCGCAATAAATGCATTGATTTCAGTGTAGATGATTTTTTATCCTATTTGATTCCTTGCACTAGATGCATTAATTTCAGTGTAGATGTTGATTTCTAATTATATTTGACTACTTCCACTAGATGCATTGATTTCAATGTACATGATTTCTAATCGTATTTGATTGCTTGCACTAAATGCATCAATTTCAGTATAGATGGTGATTTCTAATCCTATTTGATTGCTTGCACTAGATGCATTGGTTTCAGTGATGTTGGTTTCTAATATTATTTGCTTACTTGCACTAGATACATTAATTTCAGTGTATATGTTGATTTCTAATCCTATTTGATTACATGCATTAGATACATCCATTTCATTGTAGATGTTGTTTTCTAATCCTATTTCATTGTTTGCATTATATGCATTGATTTCAGTGTAAACGTTGATTTCTGATTTGATGTAATTGGATGTACATTGATGGTACATTAATTTTAAAGTGATTGGATTAACATTGTGCATTAATTTCACTGTAAGCAGGAAAAATTATTGACAATGTACATTTATTTTTATGTTTTAGTAATTCAACCTATTAATATCGAAGAGCAAGAGAGAAAATGTATGATTTTTAGTACAATAGTTCCAGAAAAATATTTAAATGATTTATGATTTCAATTGTGCTTTTCATATAATCGATATGAAAATATGACAAAACTAACAAAGGTGACAATAAGAATAGTAGAAGAAAATAATTTGAGATTGATTACAATGAAGACTATTTGTAATTGAGTGCATTCTTATTATTCACATTTTCTATCATTCAACTGTATTACATTGTCACTTTGCATTCAAAATTTTTATTTCATCATTTTTCATCATTAAATTTATTAACAACATTTATCTCAACAAACTTAGGTAACTAAGCAAATTTTAAAATTAAAATGACCAGTTATCAGACATATGTAGCATATATAAAATTATTATATTTATATTAGATGTATTTACATATTATTCATAAAATTAATCATATGTTCTATATATTTTCCTTGGCTTCACACGACTGGAATCAGCCTAGATCCATCTAACTCCAGATCTATCATGCACCGAGAGGGATCAAATCTCTCGAGGTGCAAACGTTTCCTCAAGTTTTGCACTCAAAAAATAGGTTTGCACCTTGAGAGATTTGATCCCTCTCGGTGCATGATAGATCCAGAGTCAGATGGATCTAGGCTGGTGTTATTGAGGCCACGGTACAAGGTCCACTAAGAAATTTGACCATCATAGGCGCCCCCAAAAAAATTGAGGTGTTTTTGTTCGCTCACCGGGCAAATTTATTCGTTCTTACCGTTCTTATTAAGCAATCCTACTGCAGAGAAATAATCTAAGTCACAGGTTTATTTTCTCTGGTAATTCTTCTTATAAACATGTTTCTGGTTTTTATATATGTACCAGCACAATGATCAAATATTTTTAGTTTTTCTGACAGTTACATTTTTCAGAGTCTTATGAAAACTACATTCCTATATTCAAACCATAAACCCAAAAATATATTCTTTTATCATTACCATCCAGAATATTCTATCTTCTGACCATACATCTGTGACGTAGTTGAGAGTAGTCTCCATCGATTCTCTTTTAAACAAAAAGATGCTCGGGGCTCAAAAACTGTATAAATCATATCTGTGTCAGTAGTCCCCCTGTACGTGTCTCCAAAAAATCATATTCAGAACCAAAGTCACCATCTGGACCTTCTCCTACATCAGTAAAATCTGGCAGTACCGCTTGCCTCTGCCCCTTCAGCATCATAGAGATTATAGTGCATTTCGCCAATGGAGTCTTTCAGCCCCCTTTTGGATAGTCTATCAGCTGTAGAGTTCTTTCACGGTAAACATGTGTGAAAGTGATGTTGGTGAATGACCCGACCAGCTCAGAGATCCTGTCAATCCAAGATGAGAGATGTATGGGAGCCAACTAATTTTGCTTATTGAGATAATCAATCAACACTTTTGAATCTCCAAAGATGCAAATGGTGTCAATGTAAAGTTGTTTTGTAAACCATAGAAGGCCCCATACTACCAATATCTCGGCCCTAGTGTTAGAACCCGACCCACCGTACCAATTAAGTTTGTAATGGCATATCGGAGATATCATCAGCTAGGCACCGCATCTCCATCTGCCATTTTTTGCTGCACCATCGAAGAATCCAGCCGGATAATTGATTTCATGAGGTCTCATTCTAATTGATAGATTTTGGGAGGTTTTTCTTGGATTTTTAATGCCTCCCAGCTTTGAATGATTTGGTTCGCAATCCAACATGGTACTATGTTCTTATTCTTAAAAAATTTCATATTTCTGCTCTTCCAAATAAACCAATGATATACTAGAGGAATGATAAGAAAGCATTTACCTTTGTCCAGCCACCATTTTGTGCATTCTTCTGTAGATTGATAGTCAGAGTCTTGATAATGAAAGTGATTACATAATAGGGACCAGACCTCAGTTGAGAATACACAGTTGTAAAAATTATGATTATTGTCCTCTTCCCCCTTCATACACAAGCAGCAGATACCTGGGCCAATCTTTCCTTTCTTCATTAAATTCTTCCAGGTTAAGTTTTTCTCCTTCCACACACACCATAAAAAGATTATTATTTTTATTTGTGTTTTGACCTTCCATAATTTGGTGAACCATCATTCACCATTTTTTCCATGTTGCATTTCCAAGTTCACCAGATATGTTTCTTTTATAATAATATTTCCTTTTAGAAGACTACCGCCCCGGACAATCCTATCTCTTATGTTTACTCTATTCCATCCCATGCCTCTTGTCGCTTCCATATAGTATCTCCATTCATCTCTTAAATGATCTTGTATACCCAGTTCCTCTGCGCCAATCTGTATCGGGATGCCATCCTACCAAGTTTTTATGACCTGAGCAATGAAGAAAAACCCTCTCCTATGCAGACATTGAATTACCTGCTCCCCAAGTCTGACGTTGTTCGGGAAACCTCTGATATTCCTTTCACCAATCATTATTCTTTGTCCGTTCCCAAAACTCCATTTGAGGTGATTTCTGAAGGCAGGCTAATTTTTTGTGAAACTCCTCCAAATATAAGATCCTCTATCAGCTTTCTGCCATCCCGTGAAGAAAGTATCATCAAGATCATTGGTTTTATAATATTTATATCACATTATGTCTTTCCAAATTCTTTCTTGATAGAAACTTCTCCACAAAGACTTCATAAGTAGTGTTCTTCCAAACATATCTGCATTCAGTATTCCCCAGCCCCTACGGTCCTTAGGAAGGGTAAGCATATCCCATCTTGCCAGATGATATTTCTTCTCACCCTACTTACCATTCCATAAGAAATTAGCCATTGAGGCCTTTATCCTGTTAGTGATGGTACACTGAATAAGAAATAATTGAGCCCAGTATATTGAAATCTGTTGTAACACTACTCAGATGAGGATCAACTTTCCTCCCTTGGAAAGATACTTATGAGACCAACCATTTATCCACCGATGGTATTTATCTATGATCCATATCCAGTCTTCGACTCTGTACTGTGTTGGCTTAAGGTGAAAACCCAAATATGTTAGCCCCTCCGAAAGAGGTTTATTTTTTAACTTGAAAATGTCACAGATCTGATCAATGCATGTAGGATCCCCCACAGAGTGATATATGCATGACTTTAATTTGTTAGAAATCATGCCCAATGCCTTACAGAATCTATGGAAGTTATGGTAAAGTGTGTCCCATCAATTACAGATCAACATATCACACATCACCACATCGTCAACGAATAGGCTGTGGGTGATTTCCCGTGTAAACGAGATATTGATTCCTTTAAATAAACCCAAAGAGTTTTCCACTGTGATCTTTCTGCTTAATGCATCCATGACCAGTATAAAAATGAGGGGTGACAATGCACAACCATGTCGCAGTCCCCTCCTGGGCTTAAAAAACTGAGAATCCTATTCATTAATCATAATAGCCATTTCATTATTGCATACACATCCCATCATCCATTCAACCACATCTCTATGCATCCCAATCTTGATGAGAATCATCCTTAAAAATTCCCAATCTATGCGGTCATATGCTTTTCTTAAATATACTTTCATAATGATAGCCTCTGTCTTTTTGTTGTGTCTCGAGTGCATCACCTCTTGTACAGTAGCCACCGCATCATGGATTAACATGTTGCTAAGAAAACCAAACTATTCTTTTGATATATGGATAGCTAAGACTCCTTTAATCCATTCTGCAATAAGCTTAGATGTGATTTTATAAAGAGTGTTGCACAAATATATCGGCCTAAAATCTTCGAAGTTCCAGGCACCCTTCTTTTTCTGGATAAGTGTCAAAAAATTCGAATTGATCGAACCCAGAATCTGCCCTTTCCTTCTAATCTCATCCACCATTTCCGTCAAAACCTTAAGAAACAGGTCTGAGAAATGTAAGAAGAATTCTGGGGTCCAGCCGTCCGACCCTAGACTCTTATTCGGTTGGAACTTCTTAAGAATACCTTCTACCTCCTCCATACTAACTTCCTTGTTGAGAATTTCATTACCCTCCATCAAGAACATAAGTGGGAATTCCTGCACCACCCATTTGAAAGATCCCTCTCTTGCTTTGAAGAAATTCTCGAAATATTTAACTGCCTCTTGCTAAATTTTCTCTATGGTGGTGTGCTCTTTACCTTCATGTATAATTTTCTAGATAGTATTTTGTGTTTTCCTCCCATTTGCACATGCATGAAAAAGCTTTGTATTTTGATCCCCCTCTTTGAGCCATATAGCTCTGCTTTTGAGCCTCCAAGTCCTCTCCTGGAAGAGGAGGATTCCTTTTTTTAGCCTCCAACTTCTTGACCCATACCCAGGCTTCATCTTTGCGGTGATCACAATCAATGTGTTTAAGTAGAACCCCAACCTGTTCCGTTATCTGGTCCAGCCTGATTCTCATATTGCGTTTTTTAATGTGCTCCCATATCTTAACCTTCTGTTTAAGCTTTCTTAGAATATGCGAGAGGAAATCCATCGGCGATCTATTAGCCTCTCTCATAACAGTCGTAAAAAAAATATCGCACCATCTTAATGAAATCAGCATCATCTAACCATGCCCTATTGAACTTAAAAGGGCACCTACCAACCATTGATTCAAAATTCCATTCCACTACCAATGGTCTATGATTAGAAATCATAGTGTCTGCAATCCTCATGGTAAATCTACCTACATATGAGAAAAAATCCTCCTGAATGAGTGGCCTATCCAGTCGCTTTGCAATGAAATCCCTACCCGATCTTCCATTATACCAAGTCGGACCCCTGCAAATAGGTATAATATCCTTTATATTAAAATCCTGAAACATATCGTTTAGTTTATCCGATAGTGGATCCAGAAGACCAGCTCCCTAAATGTCTCTGTTGTCCAGTGTACAGTTAAAATCCTCATCAATAATCAAATGTTTCAAGGCTATAAATCCACATCTATCCATATTTTGCCAAAAAACCTCATGGCACTTATATGGGCCATAGAGATTGATCAGGTTCACTCTACGATTGAAACCCCGCACATAGCCTGATAGCAAAATGACACCAAAAAAATTGTAAGCAGAAAAGGATGCCCATCTCAGGTTCCAAAGTACGGCCATACCTGCTAATCGTCCCACTACATCCTTAGCTGACACTTTCCATTCTGGAAACATGTCACGAAAATAGGATATCGCCCGATTAGAGGTAGAAATAATTTCTTGAATGAAAATCATACAAGGCTTTAACTGTCTAAAAAAATTCCTCATAGACACAAATTTCCCCCTACCCCCCATTCCCCTAATGTTAAAATAGCAAAGGATCATTTGGACAACTACTTCGAGGGCTCCAAGGCTCTGAACACCATATCCAAAGCAAGTGTGACCGTAATATCCCTAAAGGAATTAGAAGATAATTCAGATAAGACAGGGTTCGGGGATATGGATTTTTTTTTCTGGCGTGGGTAACCACATCCCTTGCGCAGAGTCACATTGGATGCAGAAGTCGGACTGATGACTATTGGAGGGGACAGGAATTTTCCTTTGTGGATATCAAGAAGGAACATCTCCACCTCCAGGATGGTTAAAAGCAGCTCAATGTCACTGCCAACAGAGTTCCGCGGAAATAAAGGGGCATCCCCAGACATGGAGTCCAAAGCCATGGGAGAAACCACAACAGTTGGTGATGTGGGTAGAGGGTGGGAGATCAGAAGTTTCCCACATTCAATGCCCGGGTTTATCGACGGCCCCATATGCATATGTGGGTCATGATTCGATTGATTAATATCCTTTGAATAAACATGATGAGTCGGGCTATGTAATAGCTTATCTCCCAACCCTAAGAATGCATTCAAACCATTGACCCCATTCAAATCAGAGATATTTGTATGGTAAAATGGTGGAGCTTGGTTCTTACCCAGTGAGCACGGAGGCAGTGGATGAGATGTCCATGGGTCAATAGGAATCGAGCCCAGAACCATAGCCTGCGGAGTCGGCGTCTTGTTCCCAATCTGAGCACCCATTTTGCAAGCCCGCCAAAGGTGGCCGGTTTGATGACATATATGGCAGCGAAATGGTAATTGCCAATAATCAATCACTTGTCTATGGACGCGTGACTCCCATTCCAGATCCACAAAATCCAGAAGTCCCCCCGAAAATGATAGTTCAACCAATAGCCACGCAACCCTTTTATCGAATGCACCACCACATTTGGGATCAAAAAATCTGCACGTTCCTATGTTGTTTCTGATAGCAGTCAGGACCTACATAGACCAAAACTCTAGTGGAAGTCTAGGGAGTTTCACCCATACCAAATGGTTGGGCGGAGTGTCTTTTGCAGGGTTAAATCCGATATACCATCAGTGGAGGGCGAGAAAAACCCTCCCATGAACCCACGTCCAGCAGAAAACCTCCCCAACTTCCTCCGACTTGTTAAAGTGGAAGCTCCACCAGACATTTTGGAGCTTACAGATGTTTAGTGTATAACCAAGAAGGTTATTCTAGGCCTCCGACAACCATTTGAAAAGGTCTAATGTGCCCATCTTTTCATAAACCCACCTCCCCACCAAAGAGCGAGACTTCAAACACTCAGCTCTTTCCCACATGTTGTTGTGACCAAAACTCAAGGTTTTTCTCGTCTGCTTTATCTCCGGTCAACCCCAAGCAAGTGGACCACCTTACTACCCAGCGAATTAAGATAGGGTACAGTCTTCCCACCCACAATCGACGAGGAGTACTAGATAGGCCCTCCGACGGTGATAGGAGACAGTGTAACTATCTCATCTCCCACCTTCGCGGCATGCAAAAACGCTTCAAGAGGCCTTCATGCCATCAAGCTCTTCTAGGAACCTCGTAAGGTCAGCCATATGTCCCATCTGTCAGAGGAGATAAGCCGCTAATACCGATATGTTATACTCTATAGTCGTCAAACATTAATGCCCTAATCCTTCCACATACCCATATAGAGTATCGTCGGCTGTAAGCATTAAAGCATGCCAAAATATTGATAGATGGAGTAATAGCAGTAAGTCCTAGGCACATATCATACACATGCCAAACCAGATAAATTACTCCCTCCGCCGCCCACCCTGACGATCCCCAATAAACGATGCGAGTCGGCGATACAGCAACAAGTACGAAGTAGTAATTTACTAATTTAAACCACCACCCGGGATACCCGTTGACCTAAAATTCAAATTACCCCGAACGGTCGTCGATGCACTGCCAGGATGTCCCGGACACCGAGCGATCTAGATACTTCCGATCAATCTCTGGAGAACACCTCCAAGGCAACCATCGGGAGTCGGAAAATCAGTAAAAGTTACAAACCCGGTCAGGTAATTCAAACAGAGCACCAACACAGCCGAGCATGATGGCAATGCAGATCACCCGCAGCAACAACAAATATCAAAGTCGGAAGAAAACAATTTATCGCATATCACAAGAAATGATTTTAAACTATAATGGTAAATATATAAATCGTCAAGGGTGAAGTGCGAAATGTAAAATCAATGCGATGTGATAAATCAGGGCCCCACGAACCTCCACGGCCAATCCTGCACCCGATTCAACTGAAAACTAAATTGTAGAAGAGCTCTCATTTGCATACAAAGAAGATATCGCATATCGCAAATAATAAGACATAACATTATGACATGACCATAAATGTCTCTGGTTGTAATTTGCGATATGTATACTTCGCATGTCCCAAAAAAATAAAACTTAACATTAAGACATAACCATAAATGCCTCCAGCTGTGATTTGCGATAAGTATATTCAATGATCGATGCGATGCGGTATCTCAGGGCCCCGAGAGCCTCCACGGCCAAACCTGCACTCATCTAAAACTGAAGTCTAGTTCGCAGAAGAGCCTTCATTCGCATACAAAAGGAGATCGCATATCGCAAAAATTATAACATAAAATTAAGACATAAACATAAATGTCACCAGCTATGATTTGCGAAAATTATTTTCCATGCGATGTGAAATCAGGGGCCCACGAGGAGTGTGTGAATCCCATTCACCACTTCATCAGCACTGCATCGAACTGGAAGATATCGCATATCGCAAGATATGTGCCATAACTTAAAAACATAAACATATGAGTCTCCGACAACGATTTGTGAAATGTATTTTCATTGCAATGCGAAATTTGAGGGACCCACGATAAAACGTGATAAGCCCATTCACCTATGCACCCACCCTGCATCGAACTCTGTTAAGCATTTCCAAGAATGTTGCAGTTCCATCCCCAAACTCGAGAACTCCAATGCTTCATATTCTGTGCGCTCAACTTCCACAATGGTTTTACCATTTCCCATTTCTTAAAAAGTTTTATGTTATATATGATTTATCCAGCGTTGAGCTTTAGCTTGATTGAGTAGGTTTACAAAATACTTTGGAGTTCAATTTTTGTATATCAATCATAATTGAATTATTAAAATAGCATCTAATTTTGACAATCATAACTAAATTATTAAAATAGCATCCAGTTGTGTCAAAGGTTTGTGTTTTGTTTTGAGTATGTCTTTAGATTAAGTTTTATTTTGATGGGAATATTTTTTAATTTCACTAAGAGCATGGCAGATTTGGGATATTCCAAGAATATGTAATTAGAATAAATTTAGTATGGGTTGTGTTTATATATGACTATTCTTATTTTGATTAAAGATTTTGGAATATTTTAAAATTTGACGAACCAAGTTACTTCACTTTTATCTATTAAATTTTAGAGTATTCTCAAAATATGCAATAAAGTTATGTATATTTTGTATGGTTAAAAAATATTAAATTAAATTTTAGAAGTCAAAATTTTGGTACACTTCGAATTAGATTATGGTTTATTTGGAAACTAAATTTTGTGAATGAAACTTTTATGTTTTATTTAAAGATTATGTCTTTAGATTATAATCAATTAAATTAATTTTATTTTCACTTGCTTTTTTTACTTTACTATAAATATAGAATAGAAAATATACCATAAGATAAAAGCCAAAAGCCCTAAGCCCTGTTATACATTGTTCATTTTTCCTTATTGTTACCCCAAAAAAAAAATCAATAAAGTTCAAATTATATATGAAGATGATCACTTAACATTGTCAATAAAGTTGAAATAAAGTTGAAATTTTATTTATCATTAGAGATGGATTAATAAGCTTTTAATTTATTTGTCATTTGTTTAACAAATTTATTTATGCATTTAAATCATTTTTCTTTTCCTTAATTTAGTTATTCAGACTTTGAAATAAAATTTATAAGTTGCATAGGTTTAATTATTATTTTAGCAAATTTTTTTACAAAACTCAAAGTTTCTTATATATGTTTCATCTTATGTTTGCAACAAGATTTTTCCAAAAACATATTTAGGAATTGAGAAAAACTGATTTATAAAATGCAAGACTCAAATCTCTACAATGATGATAAATCAAATTCCAAGATGAAAGTAATGAAACCATTGACTCAAAACATTATAGCTAAGTTTCAAGAACACGATGAGCTTGGACAAAAAGAAGCACAAGCAAGTGATGATGTATCAAAGTTAAACATGCAAATGGGGAAACCGTCGGGTCAAACAACTCAAATAGCCCAAATTCAAGGAAAGAGTGAGATTGGGCAACAAGAAAAACATATTGATGTATCAAAATTCAAGATGTCAAAAAGGAAATTATCAATTCCAACAACTTCAATGTTCCAGCTTCAAAAATATATTGAAATTGAGCATCAAGAAACATTTTATAAAATTTCAACATTCACTATGCAGAAAAGTAAATTATTGACTCCAACACTTTTTGGAGGCCAATTTAAAAAACACAACCATATTATACAGAATGAAGCACATGGAGATGTATCAAGGTTCACAATGTCAAAAAGGAAAACTCAATTTCAAGTACATAGTAAAAATGGACATCAAAAAGCACATGGTGCTATAATGAAGCTCAAGGCTCTAAAAGTGAAAACATTAACTGAAACTTTTGTGTCTGGGTCTAAGAATATTATAAGATTGGACAGGGGGAGACACATTAAAAAAATTCAAGACCCTTCCACCTCACGGTAAAGCTTGGCAATCACGTCCAGAGCTTTCTCTCGAGCCTCTTTGGTTTCAGAACGATCAGGTTAAGAAATAATCCACCTCAGGACCTCAGTCCAGACTAAGAAAAATTTCTATTCTTTTATAGAGTTCCATTGATTCAAAATAAACTTAGAAATACCTCCCTCTTAATTCAAAATCAACTTAAAAATACCCTCCTCTTAACACGTCCTGTCAAATTTTCCTTCTTGGACAGAGTTTTGTCCTCCCTCCTCGAGCCTCCTGGGGCTCCTCCCTCTTTCCTTCATGGGAAAGGGATTGGGAGAAAAAGGTATAACCTCCATAATTGTCTGGAACCAAAACAACTTCTTTCCATCTTTCTCACAACTAAATATCAATTTATTTTTTTAAGTTAAAATTAACATAACTTAGTTCACAATTTCCCACTTAACCTATATTTAGTGCCTCACATTTAATAAAAGTATAAAAAAATTACTTCAGTAAAAAAATTCTTTGACCTTTAAGGAATCTCACAACCCTAAAATGAATTATAAATATATATTTGTCTTTTGAAAAGCAATAAAATTATAAATATAAATTTGTCTTTTTAAAAAGCAATGAAATTATAAATATAAATTTGTCTTAATTAAATTGGGCATTGAGTTATGTAAATAGGGTGATCTACACTAATCACATAAAGATCAATCGGTTATGTGTATACTAATTTTAAATTAATTGTATAACAAATTACTTATACTAATCACATAAAGATCAATTGGTTATTTGTGTATACTAATTTTAAATTATGCATTGGATGAATAATTTTGTGTACTGGTTTTAGATTAAGTGTACTGGGCAAATACATAATATCACTAAGAAAATACCCATTTTTTTAAATAGATTTTTGTATGTAACAACAATGCAAATGCATTATATGTTTTCTCATGTCAACAATAATGTATATCTCCTATTGAGGTGTAAATTGTGCACATTTTTTTATAATATGAAATTCAAAATCTAGGTTGAAATTTAGTCCATATAGAAAACTTGAATTTCATAAAACATCCTTACATTTAATAATATATATCTTGCTTATCTATAATGTGTTTACTTTGGACATAATTTTAAAGTAACCCAGCTAGTGGTAGGGAATGCATAAATCATAGAAAATTTAATTTTTTTTCTCATTTTCCAATGTGTATTCTTTCGATGAACCATAAAATAATGTTACATGTATGCATAGGAAATGAAATTGATCACACACGTGTTATATATATTTTATTGAAAAAATATATTTTTTTAGATCAAAGTGAAATTTGTGTTCATTCACAAAAGAGTTGCATTGAATTTAATGGTGGATTACATCCTTCTTTTATTTCGTCAAAAGTACATATAAATCATGACATATATCTAATATCTTAAGATATATAACTAAATAGGAGCTCCATAAGTACATATAAATCATAATATATATCTAATATCTTAAGATATTTAACTAAATAGGAGCTCCATGTTGGCCTATAAAATCTAATCAATTTTCTTAGAAAATATATAATTCACTAAGACATACTAAGGATGACATTGATGGATACGTGATGGATACATCTTTCTTCTTTTTATCACTTATTGAATTGAAGGTATCTAGGATCTCTTCATGTTGAAAAATAACTCATCAAATTTTTATATTAGCTTTTGTGTCCATAGCTTGAGAAATCTTGAAACCAACAAGACCATTTACTAGAGATTGATTCCATAACATGCAAGAAAACCATAGGAGGTGTTCCTTACATTTAGGTTTAAAAACAACAAGAGGTGAGATGGAAAACCCCAAATCAAATAGGATTAGCCCATCCATGTGGCACCAAAATTTTCAAATTGAAACTTTTTTCCACCCAAGAAATTTGAAATATCGTGTGCTTGAAAATCCCTTACAAAATTATGAGAAGGAAAAGGTCAGTAATTCAAGACTTTCCTCATCCAAGACTTTCCCCATCATTTATTTGAGTTTGAAATAGTAGGAAGATTCCAACATTGGGAAGGAGTAGCTTCCTTTTGCTAAAATCCAACCCCATTAGATTTCCTCTAAACCCTTCTACTTGGAAATCGACACAATATTTCTCTAGCCAACACCTGACAATTAAATTACTAGGAAAAAGGAGAGAAAAGTTAGCATACTTCTAGCACCACTTAGAAATACCTTGGCGTAGACACCCCCTCCAAGTGCTCCATTGAGACCACCATTGAGACAAAATAGATCCACATGACCTGCACAGAGACCACCACAAAAATAACCACGACTAAAGCCATACACAAAACTAGCACAAAGGCCACCACCAAATTCACCATTGGAACCACCACTTAGACCAATGAAATTTGAGCCACAAGAGCTGACAATCACCCCTACAAAAATCCTTATGCATCCATAATCCTACATTTCCAAATCCCATACATTAATGGGCATTAAATTTCCATGAAACTAAATTGCAAATGTAATTAAATTAGGGGACTGGAGCACCTCCCTCTATCCTTCCCAAGGCATGGCCTATCTAAATTCATTAATTGATTCATAATGGGGAGTTCATCTATTAATATACACACATTGATTAATATATGGGATTCAACTAAAGCTTAGTTCCCCATTTTTTGACAATATTCGTAGGCTTAGATCAACAATAATATTGGCCCAATGATTAATCTTCTAGTTTAGTTCTCATTTGCAATTAAAGAATTATACCTTTTCAAACAAAGAGAGTAGAACAATCCCACTCTTTTACCCAAGAAAATTTCATGGACCTCTGTGTAGATATACATTTGTGCCCAATCTTCGGTATAAAATTTAGAGCTTCTATTTTCTTGGATCGCAAATTCACGTATCATCTTATCAAGCCAATCTTGTAGTTCGTTCCTTGTCAAGTGCCACATCAACTCTCCCTCAAAATGATCCTAGTCCCAACAATGGAACCATGTGTTGGCTTAAGGGGTCCTGACCCAGGTTCATAGTATTTGCACAACCAACAAAACCCTCCAACTATTGGCCCTTTCAGCAGTGATCTGCATGCGCAGACCAAAGTCTCACCTGAAGCAGTATGGGGGGGTGATGGAACCAGGTTTCCGCACCTTGAGGGGGATGTTGATGTGGTAGATCTAATCAGAATTACTACAGATAATGCAACATATTTTTTCACGTACAGTCAATGGTAAATGATACAATCCTTGCACAGATTATCATGGACTACTTCAAGATAAGTTCGCACGCAGTAGTTAATTGTACTTCATTAAGATATACTTATCTAACATAGACTAATACTTGTGCATAGATGCAATTAACCATTTACAAAAGTAAATACGCAACAACATAACATATCCAGATCTACAACAGATAACAAATAATCTAAGACAGTAAATCACATAAGAAATTGAGTTCACCAAAAATTCCTTCTTTATTAAGAGATTTGCAATTCAATACAATATATCTTTATGTGCACATGGCAGCAGAGTCCGCACATAGCTCCGGACTTAGGTCTCCATGCACACAACCAACAAGAGCCTTTCTACCCAGACTAACAAAGATGCATAAAAAACCTGATCCAAGATTTCATTCATCCATATCCTTCCTCACTCGACTCTTACGTATTTATATTCTCAAAAATGCACACATACCATGGTCTCAAACCATGGTTTGAGACTCATGGCTTTTACCTTTAACCCTTTACAATAATTAAGGGACTTTGACCTACCCCAAAGCCCCTTTGACCATCTGCACGTAGCGCATACAACAAAACTAAAACAAAATTCTCCCAAAAAATACCCTAGGGGGTCGTGATCCAACACTCATTAATAAAAAGGCTTATGAGGATCAATTGGTACCTTTTGTTAGTTCATTTTTTGAGCTATGTCTCTATTCTCTCTCTCTTTCACACTCTTGGACACATAGAGTTTTCTTGGAGCACTCTAGCATTGGATTTAAAAGGCAAAGGAAGGACAAAGAAGATAAAGGAAAGTAAATATCAAACAAGGAAGAGTGGGATCAAGAATCTACAACAAGATTACTTGTAGGTATCGATTTGCATGTGTTCTTTCCTTCCTATATTTGGCATGCATGGTACATGCATGTGTTTATTTGATTCTCTTGTTGTCATTGGCATGGGTTTTTCCAGGCGTGTCTGTTTTTCAGCCTTGCCTTGCTATTTCCGGATAGCCATGGTGTGGTGGGTTCTCTTGTATTTGGTTGAAATGGAATGTCGGATAGACTCAAAGCTGAGTGGGGTGGTATCAGGATTATTCACAAGGCCTAGTAATCTCAGGATGAGATACACAGTTAAGCCTAGATGTGAACACCTCAATTGAGCCTCAGAATCCTCGACCGATGAATGGCGAGATACATGGTAAAGCTAAATGGGGAGTACCCTTTATTGGGCCTAGGAATCTCAGGATGGGATACACAGTAAAGCCCAAAGGGTGGATACCTCGTAGGCCCAGGAATCCCTTGAACGATAATGCGGGGATACACGGCAAATCCAAGAGGTTGAGATGGAAAAAATCCTCACATTTTAGGCAAAGAGATCTGGAGGCATCCATGCTTGTTTAGGGCTTAGTTATATGGTGTGGATTGCGATAAAGCTTGGTTGTATTGATGAGATTTCAAGCCTAGTGATCAGATGGGGATTGCAGGAAAGCCAGAGGAAGCTCTGGTTGGTTTTATTTTAAGTACCACATTCATGCTTGGAATGTGGTTTGGGGTTGATTGATTGAAAGAAATATCTGGCTCAACCAATCTATGGTCGGGTGGTTTGTGGAAGTCCCAAACCTGGTTGGATGTTGAATTCATTAATGAGAGCTTATTCTCCTTGGTATTTTATGTGTAAATGTACTAGCTTATATGTGGATTTTATGGTTGTTATATCCTTGTTATTTATGTTGGTTATATGTTGGTTATGAGTATGTTTCATGACAAACTTGGTGTATGGATCTCATCATATTTTGATTAGAAAATGAATGTACAATGTATATATGTACTAATAGATAATAATGAAACTATTGTGATAATGCATCCATGCTTCTTTACGAATCTCAAATAAGTATGAGACCCTATGCTCATGTTTTTTGTTGTGATGTGTAGATTACATAATTGTGACATGTTTGACGAAATTCCTGTCATGAATAGTAGGGGTCCAATCAAGTCATTGATCAAATGTTTGCATTAGTACCTTTGTTTCAGTGTTATTTATCATTTTTGAAAGTCTCATGGAGCTTTTTGCAGTGGCATGAGTCCTGGCCCTGAAAAAGTGGCACAAAATCCGGGGTCGTTAGCACAAAACTAGCTGAAATTTTCCACAATCACGGGTTTGCCTTGTTGTGGGAGTGATTATAGGTCTATAGTCGCATTCTTGGCTTTTCAAGGGAGCAAATGAAGGTCAAGATCAGTAAAAAGTTAATTTGCCTCAGGGGTTGGTCACCTGGAATGGTTGGTTGTCTCTCGGAGGTTCTGTAGCATGTGTGAAAGGTCAGTTTGGTTTAGTTCCATTGGTTCCACTTCCTTAATTGTACATGGGGAGTTGAATTACATCACAGTAGCCTATCGCCATATGTTTAGCTAGTGGACCGGGTAGCTTGGGTAAATGTGGGAGGAGGGTGTTACATGAGTGATCACCCTTCCCATTAATATTTTCATGTGCTAATATTGGTTGATTGTTTGCATATATGATGAGGAATGGACCCTAGTCGAGCTACCTATATAAGGGATCAAATCCCTTTCTCTCTTTCCACATGCTTGTGAGGAACAAATGTTCTACTTTGTCTCATCTGGTCTTCCACTTCATAATTGAATCTCTATTCCGCTTCAGGGATAATATTTCTATTTCTAATAACCATGGCATGGGTAATTGACTGTGCACAACTTTGACCTATAGTAGAGGGAGGTGATTTAGTGGCAGGGGAAACCCAAACTACCACCTCTTCCAATGTGACGAGGGCCTAAAAGGTGACACTTGGCCATCTTATCAAACTCAAAATTATACACCACCTTAGGACATGAAACATTAACGAGGGCTAATGGGTATTGAGTCACATAGAGAAGGGAAGGCCACAATGAGCGGGGTGGGGGAACACTGCTTATAAAGGGAAAACACTAGATGAAACCCTCATAGGAAATACAAACCCTAGGAATGTGTCACCAACAAAACTAGCAAGAAAATAATCCAAGGATTGAGGCCAAGCAAAATCGGGTTCAACGCCTAAATTCAATCTAGCTAAATCTGATTTCCCTATAATTAAATCCCTCTAGAATTAATAGGCATAGAGCGTGCATATAAAAACAGAGTATTATGTAACTATAATTTCCTAGTAACAATGATATCATCACATTTATAGTTATAGGAATTTTCAAAGTGAAGAAAAGAGAAATTGCAAACTTGCAACATCTTCTTTGCAGTTGCAATTCCCCAGTTGAAGAAAATCCCTGGGAAGATGCTCAACTTCTAACCGAGGACGAGCACCAACCCTAGATGTAAGGCTATGTCCATTCCCCAACATACATTGGTTTTCTTTTTTTCTTAGATTTGCACTCTTAGGAATAGCAATTTTACAGAGAATATAAACTTTCAATAGTGTCTATACAAGGAGAGGTCCTTGAAATGATATATAAGTTATAGACCACCCTTCTTCGTCGTCCTCCCCCCAACCAGTGCCATCATACTCCATTTTCCAGCTGATTCATACATAATTGTCTTTCATCTGCACCTTAGGTCTAAGCTTAGGTGGTTTTTCTTTCCCAGATTCCCATACATCTAGAAACCTCTATAATATCCTCTCACACGCTCCTACCAAACCTTGTTCATAGTGTTGTGGTACAACCTCCAACGCAGGATTCCGTTTGGTGGCAATCCTACCCCTCATCAATAATTGAACCACATTCATGTCAATTAGTGAACTCCGCCCCACTATTTCATCACCCTCTATGGGAATCGTTAAATATCGACTTACTTGCATATGCAAATATTGGTTAGAGTAATTTTTTTTGGTTTAATATTAAGATTTAGAATTTTTTAATGGATTAAAAAAAGATTTTTATGAATAAGAAAATAAGATTGCAATATAATATAAAATATGTTTAATAAAAGTAAATCTTATTAATAAATTAATGATTCTAATAATTTTTTGGTTTTGTAATTAAAATTAAAATTAATATTTAATTAATCAAATGTTTATTTTCACAAATTAAATGAAAAAAATCATAATTCAAAAGTTGGAATATCATGTAATCAAAGGGTTTTTTTTACTTAATTTAAATCGGATTAGAATTATGTTTGAACTTTCATGTATATTTTTGTAAAATTAATTTTGTGAAAAAAAATCTTGATCTTTAAAATTTTTCCCATAAAATTTGACCTTGAAAATTTTGGTTGATTTAAAAAAATAAAAATAAAAAATCGCTAAAGTAAATATATTTTACTTTTTATACATATATATACTCTTCTTGTATTTGTAGGAATCAAGGAAGAGTTAATATTTAGCTTTTTTATTTGTAGGAATCAAGGAAGAGCTAGTATATAGCTTTGTTTGGTAATGGACCTCTGAACTTGTGGGGACCAAACCTCCACACTCAAAGCAACCCTTAAATCACAACTTCAAAGCTACACAAATAAATTTTTATTTATTTTTAACTAAACAAAGCAAATTAAATGTGATTAATGCATCATAAATCAACCTGAACTAATTTTACCTAAATTATGAAGAATTTTTTCATACTTGTTGACACCTAATCCTAAGGGATTGGGTGAAATTGTACATTATTGTAAAATAGGAAATAAGGAAGTCTAAGAGACATTGGGAAATGAATCCCAATAGGCTCCCCTCCATGTATATATTCATAGGCAGCCTCAATCAATTCGTATGAGTTATTTTGTGGAGTTACCTCTTGGCCCGACATGATATCAAAGCCAACTCCAAAATTAGTGTTTCTTCCCTTGTAACTCCCTCCTCCATTCTGCAAAATTGTCTCTGCACAATGTCACCTTTGTCGCTGCTCTTTGTTTTGCAGACTATCCCTATGTGCTCTCCCTACACTCTTCGGCCTTGATTCACTCTGATTTGCCATAATATTTTCATATACCACTCACAGACTCCAATACTATTTTGCACAAACTCTGCTCCAATACTATTTTGCACAGACTCAGCTCCAGAGAATTTGATTCCTTTTTTTTTTTCGAAGGTAATTTGGGTATGATATGCTTCGCTCCAAAGAAGTTGATTCATTTTTTTTTTAAGGTTGTTTTCTGACCATGTGGTATCGCCCTGTCAATGATCTACATTTTGAATTTGAACATTATAATGGAAAGCGTACATTATCCCTTTCTGCATGGTCTCCTCACAGAGTTATGCGATGTGGTCGGATAGCCCAGTTGTTAGTTGGTTAAAGCTCCTTGTCAAGTCTTTGGCTTTTCGTATCACCCTCTCATACCCTCCCCTCATACACAACAATACGCACTTCCCTCCATCAGCATCGTGACTTTGTATACCAACACAGGCATCAGCCTCGGCCCTCATATGTAGTACATTGGCCCTCCCGTGGTCCAGCCTCCCGCAACACTCCTCTGCAATACTACCACTCACCTCCAAGCTCTGCTCCATGGTATCGAATTATTTCATGGTTCACGGTTATGTCCATTATGTATATGTAGTCCATGGTTCTTTCCATTATGTATATCGCCCTCATACGCTCCATGGTATTTTTTCTTACAGTTATCATGGTATGATTTACTAACTCTACCAATTAAATTGATTCTCTACATACTACCTCCAGCTCCACTCATGTATGCTCCCCCAAACCCCACCTCCCCCATATCCCACCTCTGTACAAAATTGTTATTTTTTTAACAAAAATAATCAACACCAGAATTGCATTTTTGGCAGCAGACTGTATTTTTTTTATAGTACATATTCACAATGCATTCGCTCATATCTATTGTGGGAGTACGGTTATCTCTGGCAAGGAGAAATATCCTAAGTGGTCTCGTAAAATCAAGCACACTCTCATTTTAATGAGCTGTGGAAATGAATTTGTGAAGGAGATGGAGACAATGCACCTGCAAAGCCACCTCAAACAAGGAGATCGCCATTTGGGACAACAAGAACAGCAAGGCCTATGTCTTGATTACAGCTTATATAAATGAAGAGGTGAGTCGCCATATTATACCATTTTCAAATGCCTATGAAGCCTTGAAGAAATAAAAATAAATCTATGACTCACATTTAGAACTTGAAGTTGTTCAATTAATGATTACGCTATTCATCCTTGAATTGAAAAATGATGACCCTCTTGATTTAGCATCAGAAGTAAGATCTATCATGCATCACATTAAAAATACTGGTGTAGAAATTTACATACCTATCATAGATTATGTCAAGGAATTGTATCCCACTTACTCACACTACCTTGAGTCATTTCAAGAAAGTGAAAACCTCCACGAGATCACCTTTGACTCCCTTGAGAAAAAGTTTGCAAAAAGAGAGAAGGCTTTTGGAAAGAATAAAACCCCTCAGTCTTCTGAAGAAACTGTATGTTTCGCACATAGAGAGAAGAATCATGCTCAATATTGTTCCAAAGGGAGATGTGGCCGAAGAGAACGAGGAAGAATAAATTTGAAAGGAAGGGGGGGCAGACAAGCTCAAAGTGAAAAGTCTGATCTTCGAATAATTAGATTGAAGAATAAATCTGATGTTTTTCAAACATTCAAGAATTTTCATGCATGGATTGAAAATGATGCACATACTCATATTGGTTCTTTTCGCACTGATAATGGAAAAGAATACACTTAAAATGAATTTGAAAACTATCTTCGCCAACATGGGATCAAATATCAAACAACCGTGCCCTATAATCCCCAAACATAATGGTATAGCTGAGAGAATGAACAAGACAATTTTAAATATGGTTCGCTCCTTGATGTTTTTCAAGAATGTCAAATTGATGTTTTGGGCTGATACATTTCTACGTGTTGTGTACATAAAGAATATGTGTCCATCTAATGCAATTAGAAATAAAACTCCTTATGAAATGTGGCATGGCCACATTCCTTCGGTAAATCATTTCAGGGTCTTTGGTTCCACCTGTTATGCTTTGATACCTAATGAACAAAGAAATAAACTTGGTGCTAGGAGTTGAAAATGTGTCATCTTTAGGTATTTCAATACCTCCAAAGTACATTGTCTCTATGATGAAGTCAATAAGAAGTTTGTAGTATCTAGAGATGTCATATTCCTTGAATTTTCCAAGACTGACAATGTCGTTGAGCGACAGCTTGATCGCTTGGATAGATTCACACATGCAAAGTCATTTCAAGAATTAGATAATCAGATTCCACATCTTCAAAGGGGGGATTCCTATACTGAATCAATTTGTGGAATCGTCTGTAGAATCATTCTCCCCCCCACATGAAGAACCAACCATGGATGACACCTTGAGTAATGTTATTAACAGAATTGGGAGACTGAATCTTGATTCAATCCCAACTCAGTCAAATGAGAAGCCTGGGACATCTCAAAAAGGTCCCCCAAAATGGCTGATAAAGAAATTGGAAAATGTTCATCCCGATGAGGTTGGAAAGACAGGAAAAGGAAGTTCCACCAGGAAAAATGGAGGTGATGTAGATGATTCTGGTTCACCCGTTGATATGGATGTTTCTTATAATTGTGAATTGAATTTTTCTACAAATCTTGAACCAACTTCCTTCAAATAAGTCGCTTCTCATGATGAATGGAATGAATCGGTGCAAAAGGAGTATGATCCCTTGATAAAGAATGGCACTTGGAAGCTAGTCGATCCTCCATTGGGAACCAAATCAATTGGCTGCAAGTGGGTCTACAAGAACAAGTACAAGGCGGATGGCTCACTTGACAGGCACAAATCCAGGCTTGTGGAAAAAGGTTTTGCACAGAAAGAAGGGGTCGATTATGAGGAAAAATTTTCCCCCACAAAAAAATGGGCTGCCTTCTGGACACTCTTTTCCTTAGCAGCTCGGAATTGTTGGAAATTCAATTAAATGGATGTAAAACTTCTTTTCTGAATGGATATCTAAAGGAGAATGTTTTTATGTCCCATCCAGAAGGATTTTTTATGAAGGGCCAAGAACACAAAGTATGCAAGACTATAAAATCCTTGTATGGCACCAAGCAAGCATGCCTGGTATGAAAAGTTAACTGAGAATTTTATGAAACTTAACTTCAAACAATATGATCTTGATGATGCAACTTTATTTGCCAAGAAAGTTGGAAAAACAGTTGTATATCTTGTGGTGTATGTAGATGATCTTTTGATGACAGGGAATAATGAGAGTTATATTGCATCAATAAAGAAGGAATTGAAGAAAGGTTTTGAAATGACTTATTCGGGCTATGTTCACTACTATCTTGGTATTGAAGTGACTCAACATCCTAAATTTATATTCCTTTCTCATAAGAAGTACATTGGATATCTATTGAATAGGATTGACATGGTTGAATGCAATCCTTTGACCACTCGAATGGAACAAAACTTGAAGTTCACCTCCACTGAAGGGAAATAATTTGTGGATGCAACGAAGTATAAACGACTTGTACTAAATCTCATCTACCTGACTACTACTAGACCGGACATCTCATTTGTTGTTGGAATCCTCTCCATGTTTATGCAAGAACCTTGTGAAGGACATTGGTCTACTGCAAAAAGAGTTCTAAAGTACTTGAAAGGGACTCAAGACTTTGGACTCAAATATACACAGGTAGGCGACTTCAACTTGATTGGATATTCTGATTCAAACTTTGATCGAGACAAAGAAACTAGGGTATCTACTTCAGGTTATATTATGATTCTTGGATCATGAGTTGTTTCCTGGAGATCACGCAAACAGTCAGTTCCAGTAGATTCCACAATTGAGGCAGAATATGTGGCAGCAGCTGAAGCGACAAAGGAAATTGTGTGGCTCAGGAAAATCCTAGAATATTTGCAGATGAAACAAATGCATTCAACTCCACTCATGATCGACAACACTTATGCAATAAAGTTGGCCAAGAACTCAAAGTTCCATGATCGAATGAAGTACATAAATACAAAATACCATTTGATTCAACATCATGTTGAGGACAAAACAATCCATTTACGACGTTGTTCCACAAATGAGCAGATAGCAGAGATTTTCATAAAGCGTTTGGAAGAGAAAAGTTTGAAAAAATCATAATGATGCTTGTACTCACCAACATCCCTTTAGATTAAAGGGGGGAATGTTGACACCTAATCCTAAGGGAATGGGAAAAATTGTACATTAATGTAAAATAGTAAATAAGGAAGTCTAAGAGACATTGAGAAATGAATTCCAAAACTCTCCCCTCCATATATATTCATAGGCAACTTCAATCAATGCATATGATTTATTTTGTGGAGTTACCTCCTGGCATGATAATACTTAATAAAATTTCAAAAATCAACAATATGAGTATGGTTTAACCGCAAAAATGTGGAATTTTACATCGAGCAGTCGGTTTCAGTGTAATCAAACTTAATTTTAGGAAATCGTCGTTTGTAAAATGGTTAGTGACAACCATTTGACCGTCAAATATAAACTCGTCTCGTCATGCAGAGATCGCTCTGCTAGAGTGAGGAACACAATTTATAGTATATTTTCTAGACGTGTGAATTGTTCGTTGCCATCAGGAGAGCTAGGTCAACTCGCAAGGTGTTCCAATGTGTTTCGTGTGGACTAGAATTCCTGTGGGCTCTGGTGGGACAGGTCTTCCGATGTGCTCTCACTAAATAATTCCATGGCATCCCTGCCCGTTTACTTTACTTGGTAAAATGTGGTGCCTTAGCTGCTTGCTTTTTGTTGCACTGATGAAATTTTCTTGTTTGGGAAGTTGAGTGGATTTGGTGGCCGATAAATGAGAAAGTCGAACAATGGAAAGTGTATATCCAGCGCATCCACTGCCAAAAGCACTGGCATCCTGGAGGCCACGTTGTCCACTTGTCCGTTGGCATCCGTAATAACACGCTATATACATCATACAATTGACATATATTTATTTTATATTATTTTTACGGAAAATGTGAATTTTCCGTCAATAGTTGTAGGGCGCGGACCAGTATTAATATGCCTTATACTAATTGCTAAATCAGCTCTTGGTTTGCAAGAGCCCTTACATTCCCTTGAGCATATATGTAGAAGAGTGGGCATGCAAGTCAATATTAGCAAAACTAAAGTAGTGGTTTTCTCTAACAAAAGAAAGCATAACCAGCATAATTTCTACTTTGAAGGCAACATTTTGGAAGAAGTTGCAGACTACAAATACCTCGGAATTGACTTCAACATAAATTTAAGTTGGGATGGTTGTAGAAAGAAAATAACTTTGGGAGGTTGGAAAGCATTTTATGCTCTTCAAAACAAGGGTAGAGAGGCGGATTTGTGGGACTGGAAAACCACTCTAACTCTTTTTGGGCTTCTAGTGATTCCGGTGATTCTCTACGGTTGTGAATTGTGGGCCAGCAGCACAACTGACATGCAATGGAAACATATTAAGAAAAATCAGAAGCATTTGATTACAAACAAATTCAAAATTAAAAGTGTCGTTCCTTATGATATCTTGTTAAGTGAAACAGGGGCTACTCCTATTGAACAATTTCTATGGTGTGAGTCATAAGATATTTGAAAAAAAATGAGCAAATGGAAGAGGGTAGATGGCCTAGGGATGTGTTTAATGACAAATTGTGCAAAATAAAGAAGACTTGGATGCAGGAAAATATCAAATGGTTTAGTAAATGGGGTATTTGCTTGATCATGTGTCCTACAAACAGTAAAGAGATAAAAACTTTTGTTATGGATAAGTTCCACAAATGTAATTGGAAGAAAGAGTTAGGGAGAGAGAAGAAGTACTACATTGAAGAGTTTAACCCGACTCATAATCATCAGCAAGAAGCGTACATAGGGGCCAATATTTCTTGGAGATCTAAAATTATTATTGCTCAATTAAGGACTAATTCTCATCAACTTTGTTGTGAAACAGGGTGCTGGAAAAGGCCAAAAGAAATGTGGGAGGGAAGAGTATGTGTTTTTTTCTCTTCCGGAAAAGTGGAAACAAAAAAGAATTTAATTTTAAAATACGAGGCCTTCAAAGACAGTAGGGAAAATTATGCAGGTATTCTGGCAACTAGCTCCTGGGATAATCTATTCAACAAACAGTTTGTCGAGAAGCTCAGAGCGTTTATTGTAAAACTCCAAAAGAAAAAGGTCGATTACAGGAGCCAGATGGAGAAGAAATTTGTCCCATAAGCAATTTTTAGCCTCGTGGACATTAAAATTACTTTCTTTCTTTCTTTTTCAATCGGATTCATGTGCAAATTCTGTTGTTCACATCCCTCGACCTTTTCTGGTTGTGAGTTCAAGAAAGTTTCACATTTCTTTGGCAAAGGTTGTGTTTAAGGTTTGGACTTTTCATCATTTGTATTGCGAGTTTGAGCAAGAATGGCAGGTACAGGAAAATATACATTTGTACTTATTATTGTCGTTGTCATGATGACAATGATTGAGGTTGTAGTAGCAACATTAGAGGCAATGGCATCATCTCCCAATCTGACAATGGAAAGCAGCTTCAATGCCCTTCATTCCCTCCCTTTTCGTTGTCCTCCTCACCTATTGATCGCATTCTCAGGCTCTTGATTTTATTGAGATGTATAGTGGTTGCTCTGTGGTTTGTTTTCTATGGTCCGCTAGGAGAAGGGACTGTTGTTTTCTTTCTTATATGTTTTTTTACCTATCGAATTATTTATGTACATCAAATTATTAGGTTATACTTTTGGAATTTGATCTTTGCTGCACTAGCGCCACGGAATCTTCAACTATTTTCCACAGGGAGTTCTTTATATAGTGCTTCTCCATTTAAGAATAAAGTGATCTTCTCACGATCCTTGTTATTGTATGTTCTTTGAATTAATAAAATTCTTTTTCACAATCTCGGATTTCTCATATTTTGGGGTTACTTGTGAATATCTTTGAGCAGAATGTGGGGTAGCTTTTGAAATCTGAGTTTAAGTAGGTGGCCATTTGTATCCTGTTACTTAGAGTGGCTACATTAATTCACATTGGAATGATTACATACATTTTCTTTAATTGTATTTGCTAAGGCGGTTTAAAGATTATGCGTGAGTCCATTAATGGACCTACAATTCCTTCTCTGAGAAATTCAAGTATTTTCCAACATAATGAAGGGTTTCTCATTTTGTTATTAGTCCAAAATGATTTCTGGTCTTGTATGTCATTTGCTGATGCGGTGAACTGTAATAAATAAGTGCTAAATAGTAGCTAGTACTTGCTACTTAGTTTAGATATAGCTGAATGAAAGTAAAATTATTGAATTAAACTTAGTGTTGTTGTTTTAGTTCTTAACTTGAGAGGGAAATAATACGACCATTCAATCCATATTAGATATTTTATTTTAATTGCTAATCAATATTAATTTATATATAAACTCTGATATTTTCTTTAAATATATAATTTATAAACCTTGATTCTACTATAAGTTATAAATATGTTTAAAAAAAAAAATTTAAAAAAATATACGTAAATTTTTAAAAAAATTATAATCTAATTAAATTTTAATAATAATTAATGACAAAGTATTATTAAAAAATATAAACTGAAGTATTTTAATTTATTTTTAAATAGTATAATTAAGAGCACATAAATATGTTTTTTTTAAATGTATAGCTTTAAGATTTAAAAACTATAGATAAGTAAATTTAATATTAAAAAAAATGGAGTATATAAAAAAGCTCACATTTCGTATATTTTTCATATTCAAGTTTTGGTATGGTGAAGGTTGTAAATTAATGCACTTTGTTTTAATTTTTTATATAAAATTATAAACTTTTTTTTTGTTTTCAAAGCAATGCTATTACCAATATTAAGAGGTAAAACCCATGTGTGAAGTATGGTTTATAAATAAAAAATACTATTAGACATATTTATGACCAGCTATATATATAATAGCCAGTGGTAAATATGTTAAATATTATAATATTATTTTTAATTATAATATATATATATATATATATTTTATTTATTTATTTTTTGGCGGACCTTATTTTAAACCAGGTAATAAAATAAAGCATTTCATTTTAGGAACTATTGTTTCTCGTCCTTTGTAGTTTGTGTTTTGTATCTTCGTAGTCAGTTTAGCGAGGGTCACTATAGGATCATAGTACTTTATTAATTAATATATCAGTACAGGAACATATTGATGTGTTAATTAATTTATTTGTTGTACATATTAATGTGTTAATTAATTTATTTGCAAAAGGAAAAATTTGAAATATAAATCCATGCTATCATATTAAAAAACATAACCATCAAATGGAAATGGTGTTGAAAACGGTGATCATAATAGAGAGGAAAAGTACATTACGTCAAGGAAAATAACTTTTAACCACATACAGAAAATCAGATTGCAATGGTTGAGGTAAAGTTATCCAGAGCACACGTGATTTTGTCATATGCAGATGGCGGCACACAACTATAACAAATGAATATATTAACCACATTAAATAACGACTGCAATGGTTGAGGTGAAGTTATCTAGAGCACAGGCGATTTTGTCATATGCAGATGGCGGCACACAACTTTAACAAATGAATATATTAATTGACATTAAATAACGATAGTACCATCCGCCCATCTGCCGTATGTAGAAGCTAGGCAAAGTCATAAGGAGGAAATAATAATTAAATGAGAAAGATGTGAATCACAATGCATTGGGCAATAAGAAGTGAATAGTATCAACCAATGGAAGGGAAGAAAAATAATTTTAAATAATAAAAATAAATAAATAATAAAAAAATTTAAATTTAAACTATGTTAAAAGTGTATTTTTTAAAATCACAGTTAAATTAATGTCAAATCAATAGCCAACCTTAGGAAGTTCCCACAGTACCTAAGGGTGAGGTCTTTCACCATATTATTGCTCCTTGGCAGTGAAAATCAACTTCATCGAGGTCACTTATTCTAGTTAAGGTTGGTATAGGGAGGTTGGGGTAACTGCTTCATAGTTTTTAATTAGTCCAAGGTCCTTGGGGATTTCATCATCTCAAGCATCTTGGTTTCCAGAAGGTACCTTTTTAGGTGGTTTTATTGTTGTTTCTCTTAGGAAATTTTATTATCAGTGTGTGTTTTTTGGTCTAAGTATAGTTGACCACATAGTTATCTTAACTAATTAATTAAATTTATATAGCCACTATGCTTGACCCAAGAATCCACTAATCTCAAATATTGCAAAACCTCCCTCCCAAAGAGGAGGGTTCGCCACCATAAATATGTAGGATAATTCCATCATTAGAGGGCTTATATCAAACTGACTATGAGAGGGTTATTTTTAGTTTTTGAGTGGAAGATCAAGTGATACTTGAAGTGATAGAAGAAACCCCACCAACACATTTCAACCTGCCTTTGACGAATCCTCTTAACCCCACACTAGTTCACATGAATGTAAAATTTTCTCAACCTTTTTCATTGTTCTCCCATTAAATAGCCAGTGAGAGTGGTGCTTCTTTCATGGGAGAGATGGGACCTTCTTCACCATCTATGTCATGGATTTCATCCTTGATGTCCACATTATATTCAATCAATGTGATCGGCTTAACTCCTCGTTTTCATATGCCTCTTATCTCATATTAGGACCTACCACCAGTTGTATTGTGGCCTCGATTAGTTTCGCTACTCTATCAATGTCCCTCTCTACTTCCAGATTTGTGTTCAAAGTGGGGGATAACCAGATCCCACCTTTAAGAGCTAGGTGGTTCCAATGTAATTATGTCATCCCTATATAGATATTAAATTATAAATTCTATACTTAGTTATTGTGCACAAACAAAGCATATTTGTTAAGATGTGTAAAAAATTTCATGGAAAATTGACAGATTAAATATGAAACTAATATTTGGTCAAAAAAATATATAATTAAGAAAACAACATAATTCTCCACAAATTTTCTTTCTACTCCAAATCAAAATTCAAAAATCTTACATGAATTTTGAGGGCTTCAATTCGATAAAAGATTGAAATTTTGAAATTTCATTGCCACATTTGGTCCAAAAGTATAAACCATCTTCATATCTCCACCCTGAGTTAAATGTTATTGGCTAGCTTGTGCATTGAACTCCTTGAATTCTACCTTAACATTTGCACGAATTTAATTCCATAGTTGACTCAGTTAATTGGTTAAATCTTTAGTTTACTAATTAGTCAATCATGTAATTAACTCTGTTGGTCCAGTGTTTATGATTAGCTCACTATCTCTAGAAGACCAAAGGTGTGATGAACATTTTGTTCTAAAAGGGGATGCACATACAATGAATGGTTATGGAGGCCTTGAACATGTTTGGGGGGTAAGTAAGAGACTTGGGTCCTAAACAAAGCTTTTAGAAAGATCAAGGGCCATGGAAAAGACCTCAAAAAACTATATAGACTTGAATAGGGGATGGTTTTCTTCCAAGTGGATTACAATTAGCGTTTGAAAGGTTTGTAGAAAAGGGATAGGTTTAGGGGTTCTTACCATAGTTAGTGGGGATAAAATTAGGCCTTTTTGCCTTAAACAACTCTACTATTGAGGATTCCCTTTTGTAAAATAATAATGCATCCTATCTGAAATGTAAGTTTTAAAATCATGCATAGTAAAAAGAATGCACTTGCACTCTAGGAATGCACATGCATTTCTGGAATCTATGGGCATTCTAAAACATGTGTGTATTGCTATAATTTCAATTTTTTTTAGTAGGAATGAAAATTTTCACTTACCACTTCAGTGAGTTGGTTCTTTGGATTTAGCTCAATGGCATGATGACCATCATAGTTCATGCAAAAACAAAACAAAATCCTCCATTGATCCAAATATTTTTAGATATCTGCATGGTATATGTTATTTTTACATACATAGTAATTTGATTATTATTATTATTATTATTATTATTATTATATATGTCTTTATTATATATTTTATTTTACTATTAAATGCATACCATACTTTCCTGATGGGGGTGAGGAACAGAGAGGAAGATGTTCCCGAGGGAGCATGTGGGTGCCCATGGTAAACACGTGGCTACAAGCGGGAAGGTTGGCCTCACAGTCCTCCCATAATACCTTGAGTATGAGAGAGAGTAAATACCGGCGTTGGAAACCTCAAGTCGCCTTGGGTCTTGCAGAGGGTGGTGAGGGCATGAAAGTTATGGATGTTGAGAATTTGGAGGGTTGTAGGTTAATACAAATTCTCTTCTTGATAATTACTTGTGATCTTACTTGTGATACTTATGTCTTCTTCTTCTTTTAGTTTCGTTAATCTTTCATCAAGTCAATTATAAAAAAACTCAAGACACAAAAGTTAGGCTCCTAGAGCCAGGGAAAAAAGCTCTCCTTCTTGGAGAGGAAAACCCACAAATAATTATTCTTATAGATCTTCAAATGACAAGTACCATGACCCAGACTTAGACCCTTAACCTAGATGTGCTTCCAATACCTTGATATTCACTCTGCAAATGCTTGTAGATGAATTGCTTGAACACTAGGAAGGTAAATCATAGATTTACCTTCCTCACTATCGCTGCCTCTTCTCCTTATGTTGACTTTCTTATCTCCAATAAACTCTTTCTTTAGATTAGCAATCCTGAACTAACACTTTCCTGCACTTGTCCACAGATTAGCTTTAGTCATCCATAAACAATTTACTTTCCTCTTGAGTAGTCTACATGACATGTTGTCTCTTTGTTCACTTTAAGACCGCATTCCACTTCAGTTATGCATTGCCCACTGCATTAACCTTCAGACCTATACTTCGCATAACATCTTCAGACCTGCACTTAGGTTCTTCCTTAATGTTCTATCTGCAATCAACTGTCTGCAATGACTTCTGGTATGTTGTAGGTGCATATCTCTATGTCTATATTATATATATTGATCTATATGTCCTTCCAAACATATCGGAAAACCTGTTTCAAAATTATCCGCGTTCATTTTAGAGGTATCCGCTCTTTTGTTTCTTGAATAGATCCGCATTTATTCTTGTATTACTTCCGTGTTTGTTCCTGTCTTAAAACCGCATCTTATTCCTTAGAGATATTGGCAATTTCTTCCTGAATCATATTCAGACTTGTCTGTATTAGTTTCTTTCCTAATTATCCGTAGTCATGCTTTATATATATATACATATATGGTGAATTGATCTTATTTTTTAGGCCGAGCATTAACTGTGATTTAGGCCAACATGTATGTAATAATTTGAGAGTTGTTTCTTCAGCAACGATGAGGGATTGTCTTTAGTATGTTATGCACTTGACTTCAACATTTTATGAGGGTTGTTTGAGGACAAACACCTAAACTAAATCCTTCATGAATATGACCCCTAATTATATTTATTCCTAGATGACATAAACCTAATAGACATTAAGAAGAAGTCTATCGACATAATAAAATCTTGCTCATGAAACCCATGAAGCAATTACACCAAAAATACATTTTATTATCTTTGACATCTTCTTTGAATAAATAAATAATTACATAGTCAACATGAAGACCGACCTAGTTACACTTTTCAACACTCCCTCTTAACTAGGGAGGTATTCATACAGGTACATGGTTACTCTCAAACTAAAGAATCTCATAAGAAGAATCGGATTGGTAATCTCATCTGTATAGCATCATATCAACCAGCATTGTCCTAGTGCAAGGCCTTGACTAACAACCCCGTCTCTCAACGAGACAATGGGCTACAATTCTAGCGAGACACATGACTTATAGACACCTTCTTCATTGTCTCTCCAAGGTACATACTCCACCCAGGTGTTCCCAAAGTATGACCTTCTTGGACTATTCTTCTCTTGGGTAGCTAGCCCTCAAAGAATATTGGTCCCCAACTACTCTTATCTTGAATTCCCTAACACATTCTCAAAGAGTATCGAATGCCAAATTATTACCCAACCCTCCATTCTATCTTCCCAAGTGAAGACCAAAATGATGTGTCTATCTCTCCCTCTCAACTAGGGAGAACCTATTCCACAAGGGAATGTATTCATTCCTATACAAGGAATTTACCTAAGTTCATTCTTAGGAATTACCAAGTTTCTTCCAAGTAATAAACTTATCACCAGGCTCCCTCTTAACCAAGGACCTCCAGCAGCAATGGTGAGACACCCAGCTGCTCATGAAGAATTCCTTTCCTCGATGTCATGGATTTTGATATTGAGGAATATTCAACTTTTAGCTTCATAGGGAACATATAATCCATCACTTCCATCCTAAGTTATGTCTGCTATCATAAAGTGATTTATCATACTTCCTTTTATCTAGTCCATTGTTATGCCATGCTTCTTTCCTTCTAATCATCTCCAAGGATCATACATCCTTTCTCATGATTAGCAGCCCTGCACGAATTCATCCTGATAAACATATTCATATGAACCTTTTAAAGGTTACTTAGTGATGATAGTTCACCATGACATCTTCCTGTGGGCATCAACATCCTTCATACAAATTAACACATCTACTAATGATATGTTTTTTCCAAGGGTATTCTTCTTTACCAGACTTCCGTCAGAATCTACATATCTTCCCAGGATATCTCCTAGTCACATCCTCTTGGCCTTCGGATGCTAACTGCCTCTTGACATGGTTGTATTTCATGATCTCTTCGTCTCTGCACAATCTTCATTCGCAGGACATTATAAATTTTCCGATTTCTTGTTTATGTACAACCTCCTCATATTATATGAGTACATATTATGTTGATTTCATCTTTCAGTGCACTGAGAGATCCTCCTTCATAGATCATACTTCTAAATATGGAGGTCTATTACATGCAACCATATGACATGACTTCACAACATCCAATATTAGCATACATGTATGCATATCTCATACATGTTTCCTTGAGTCATCTTGCAGTGACTTCTCTTTGAATGAAGATCTTCATTCCTTTGGCTCGCTTCATCAATATGTCATCACATCCCAGAATTCTGTCACCATGATGACCCTCAATTTGATGATTGGTTTACTTTAGTAGAGTGGTTTTCCAAAACCTGTTTCACCGAGAGCTCCTTCCATGCTTCCATCAAGATGCTTCTTAATGTACATTGCTATCATACAATTTTACAACTAATCAGAGATCACTTAAAGAGAAAGATAATCTTAATCATAATAGAGATCTCTTGCTTCCTCCTTCTTATAACTTTTAGCATCAGGTTCTTCTCTTTCATAAGTGACATGGGCTTCTTCCTTTTTCCTCTTGTCCTTTCCAAATTTAGGACAATCTCTTTTATAATTCCCTAGTTCATTACATCCAAAGCATCATACGTTGCCCATATCCTTCCTTTTATTCTGAGTGCCAAATTTTATGAATCTTCCTTTCTTCCTGTATGAGGCTGCAAAAGCATGATTCTCTTCACTTGGTCTTGTATCAACTTTGGCCTTTAGTCTTGTTTCCTCTAATTTACATAGAGACCATAAATCATGGAATGGAGTGGCTTCTTTCTTCCCATATAGACTGGAAGTGAAGTTTCCCCATTCCTCTGGTAGAGAATTCAACACCACTGTAGTCATCTCAGTGTCAGACATCACTTCTCCTAGTTCCTGTAGTTGACCTCTTATTTCAGAAATCCTCATAAAGTATGTAGTGATTCCTACTTCCCTTGATAATTTCATTTTGTATAGTTCTTGTCTCAGAGAGATTGGTTCTCCTGTAGTGCTCACAGAGAACAGCTCCACCAATTTCTCATATATTTGTTTTGGAGTCTTTAGTTTTGATACATAGGGAATGAGAGAGTCTTTGATGGATTCTATGAGAATCCTCTGGGCTCTAATTTCTCCCTTCATGTACTTGGAATGGGCCGGAGTATCTTATTTTGGGGGTTGAACAATAGATCCTTTGATATAGTCCATTACTTTGTCTTCAATTAAATTCAAGTTTGTTCTTTTCCTCCATGCACTAAAGTTTGATGACCCAACCATCTTGTTGCTTTCTTTACAATAAGGCACCTTGACAGATAGGGTCAAGAATACTTACTTGAGTGAATTTGCTTGTAGCTTCCTTGATGATGATTGAGAATGAATTCAAGGGTTTCCTTTCTTCAATGTTGGTGTACTTGAACCCTTGATTATAAAGAATATCTTCAGAATTTTAGGTTCTCTTCAAACAATTGCTTGAGTGTAAATATTTGATGGCAAAGATTACTTTCTTGAAGGATTTGATCTTTTAGATAAGATCGGAGATCTTACTTGAAGTAGCTAGATAGTCTTCCTTGCAAACGGATTTGACTTTCCAACCCAAACTTTGATCTTCGCTTCTTTGAGTGTCTTTGTTGACAAGCAGCCCTTATGTTTAGCACCTTAGCTCTGACACCATGTTGAGAATGTGGAGGGTTGTAGGTTAATACAAATTCTCTTCTTGATAATTACTTGTGATCTTACTTGTGATACTTTTGTATTCTTCTTATTTTAGTTTAGTTAATATTTCATCAAGTCAATTATCAAAATGCACAAGACACAAAAGTTAGGCTCCTAGAGCCAGGGAAAAAACCTCTCCCTCTTAGAGAGGAAAACCTGCAAAGAATTCTTCTTATAGATCTTCAAATGACAAGTACCATGACCCAGACTTAGACCCTTAACCTAGATGTGCTTCCAAGACCTTGATATTCACTCTGCAAATGCTTGTAGATGAATTGCTTGAACAGTAGAAAGGTAAATCATAGATTTACCTTCCTCACTATCATTGCCTCTTCTCCTTATGTTGACTTTCTTATCTCCAATAAGCTATTTCTTCAAATCAGCAATCTTGAACTAACACTTTACTGCACTTGTCCACAAATTAGCTTCAGTCATCCGTAAACAATTTAATTTCTTGTTGTTTAGTCCGCATGACATGTTGTCTCTTTGTTCATTTTAAGACCGCATTCCACTTCAGTTTTGCACTGCCCATTGCATTAACCTTCAGACCTATACTTCGCATAACATCTTCAGGCCTGCACTTCGCATAACATCTTCAGACCTGCACTTAGGTTCTTCCTTAATGTTCTATCCGCAATCAACTATCCGCAATGATTTCTGGTATGTTGTAGGTGCATATCTCTATGTATGTATTATATATATTGATCTGTATGTCCTTCCAAACATATCTGCAAACTTGTTTCAGAATTATCCGCATTCATTTCAGAGGTATCCGCACTTGTGTTTCTTGAACAGATCTACACTTATTCTTGTATTACTTCTGTGTTTTTTCCTATCTTAAAACTGCATCTTATTTCTTAGAGATATTCGCAATTTCTTCCTGAATCATATTTAGACTTGTCCATATTACTTTCTTGCCTAATTATCCACAGTCATGCTTTATATATATATGGTGAACTGATCTTATTTTTTAGGCCGACCATTAACTATGATTTAGGCTGACATATCTATAATAATTTGAGAGGTGTTTCTCCAGCAACGATGAGGGATTGTCTTCACTGTGTTATGCACTTGACTTCAACATTTTAGGAGTGTTGTTTGAGAGCTTCTTCAAGGTCATTGGAGCACAAACACCTAAACTAAATCCTTCATGAATATGACCCCTTATTATATTTATTCCTAGATGACATAAACCTAATAGACATCAAGAAGAATTCTATATACATAATAAAATATTTCTCATGAAACCCATGAAGCAAGTACACCAAAAATACATTTTATTGTCTTTGACATCTTCTTTGAATAAATACATAATTACATAGTCAACATGAAGACCAACCTAGTTACACTTTTCAATAATGGATGGTAGTGGGAGTGTTCGATGGAAATTCTTCAATGGTGAGAGTTTTGGATCCTATGTGTGGAGAGCTAGGAGAAGAGGAGGGAGTATCAGAGGTTCTCCGGGATGGTCAAAGGGTCGCCATCGTCGTAGGAGCCTCCACCCTTGTTGGTGGGGGGGTCTTTGGGGTTGGTAACTGTTAATTTCCGAATTGGGCTTGGCAAGGGAAATTCTGCAAGGAAATCGGTGTATGTGCATCTAACAAGGGTGGTTTGTTGTTGCTTCTGGTTTGCTAGGTGTGGTTTTAGTTAATTTGCCTTTGGGGGAGAGGGATTATTGAACTGTGCCTCCGCAGTCTATTTACAGGGTCCTGGGTTGTGGGGTGGATTCATTGGCGTGTCATTCGCGGTTTTTGCTAGGTTGTGGTGGGAATTAGATTTGTGAGTTGTGGGTACCTAGCGCCAGAGGGATAGGAGGTTCAGTGGGATCTGGAGGTCTTGCCCCATGCTTGGTTTGTTCAGGAAGTATTGGACGGGTAGTCTTCCTTATGCTCTGGTGGTGTAGGGGTTTCAAGCATGAGGTCGGTTCCTTGCTCAAGGAGGTCCTCAGCCCAGAAGTTGCCTAATTCAAGTGGTTCAAGCGTGGCTAAGTCCTGATCTTGACTTGAGCTAGTGTCTGGAAATGGTGGAGGGAGTTCGGAAATTCCAAGTGCAGAGAAGTCGAGCCGTGTGGATTCAGGTGGTAGAAGTGGTGGTCGGTTGGGGGTTTTGGACGCGCAAGGACAGTATCTCGTGGAGGTAGACGTGGGGGTTCAGCCAAGATTCAAGGTTGCCTCGCTCCGCCCGTTCTGCAAAGAGGGGGTTCGATTCGTCGTCGTGGTTCCAAGCGTCGGGTGCCAGTGCATCAGGGTGGTTGCGATCATCAACAAGGTTGTTGCATGGAGCATTATCGAGATGTGATTCAGTTTATTCTGGATCGTTTCAAGAATTCGGAGCGAGTTCGACAGGAGGAGCATGTTGAATTGATAAAAACTCTAAACAAGATGCATTACTTCCAATGCCATACCCGGGAGTGTGTTGTGGTGGTCTAGCACAACCAGAATTTGCTATCAGATAAGGTCGAGAAACAGGAGGCCTGAATGGCCCATTTCGAGGAGCACGTCAATGCTCCTTTCACCCTCTGCCACCTCCTAGTACAACTCCGAACAACCCAGCGTCCATCACTTCTAACGATTAGCATGGATACAAGTGTTTTATATGTGTTATTTGTTTATTGGGGAAATTGTGAACAGTATCTCTCTTTGTTTTTTTATTTCATTGTCATATGCTTTCAACGGTAATCAACGAACCTGGTCAAAATGAGATTACCTACATTTTTCCTCTGATATATTTCCTTTTAAAAATATGAATATAAATTTAACTTTAAAAAAATACATACCATACTAATATAAAATAGTTATATAAAAACTATTGTGATCATCTAATACCTATAAAAAATTTGTTGTAATAGATTAAAGCCTCTGCAACTTAAAGAAATTAAAGTACGGCATCTTAAATTAAGGCTATGCTAACTAATTGTGTTATGTAAAAGCTTTGCAACTTAAAAAATTGTTGTAATAGATTAAAGCCTCTGCAACTTAAAGAAATTAAAGTACGGCATCTTAAATTAAGGCTATGCTAACTAATTGTGTTATGTTAAAGCTTTGCAACTTAAACTACAGCCTCTTAAGTTAAAGCTATGCTAACATTTTAAATATAAATATGTATAAACAAAAACTCCAAATAAACTATCCAAAATACAATTTAATTTTAAAATTTAATAAATGTATTAACAAATTCTATCATTTAAATATTCGATGATTGCATATATATATATATATATCAGGTTTCAATGTTTCTGCCGAGCTTGAAGGAGCTTTCTGTCGTATATGATCTATTTAGCACTCACTTTAAACGAGATGCTTTAATGGAGAAAATAACGTTTTTATGTTCTTTTCGAGAGCTTTAAAACGCTTTTTGTTATATATTATTTTCGAACGATATTTGATAAAAAGTATTTTCAAAAGATTTTGTAAATATTTGATAAAAAATCTTACTTCCTCTTAGTCTGTTAGGTTGGTGTAAGTTGAAGCTGAATAAAAGGTAAGTTTTTTTTAATTGAGGTGAAGGTTAATTATATGTCTGTAAATAATAAATATATATATATATAATTAAAATAATATATGCACTAAAATAAATTATATAAAATATAATTAAATTTATATATTATATGTTTATATTTTAAATTTATATATTATAGGTTTATATTTTTTGGATTTCTTTGCTATATATATATATGAGTCTAAACGGTCAAAATATAATTAGGACCTACATAAAAATAATAATGTAAGAGAACAACAATAACAATAAAATGTAAGGGCACAATAATAAAACTAGTATTACGGACCTCACATGCCCCTCTCTTTCAAAAAAGTGTCTTCCTCAACACTTGAGTAGTTCGTAATGCTTTTGTATAAAATACTCATCCTCCCATGTGGAATCTTTAGCAAGTAAGTTCCTCCACTTAATGAGATACTCTTAAACTGATCGATTTCATAATTATTAGATTCTTGTTTTCATGATTGCTTCAAGCTCCAATATTGTTTTTTCTTTCTTATCAAGTTCTGCCAATATAGTTTGAACGGGAGCTTGTCACCTATAATATTTTTTAACCATGAAACATGGAAAATTAGGTGTACTCTGGAAAATGCAGGCTCCAATTTGTATGCCATAGTATTAATATTTTGCAACACCTTGTAAGGCCCATAATACTTGGGTGATAATTTACTATCCTTCTTAGCTTGCTTGAGGGACATTTTTTTGTATGCTTTTAGCCATAAAATTACCCAATCACCCACTTTGAAACTTCTTTCATTGTGATGTTGATTTGTTTGTTGTTTCATTCGATTCTGCGCCATAGTTAAGCTATCCTTTAGGAGTCGAATAACTTGTTGTTGATGCTCGATGTGATTTTCCACTAATTGAACCTTAGAATTGTCTCATAGAGACAATGTGATGGACAATGGATGGTATCCATAGAGCACCGTAATTGGGGTTATTTTTGCTGTGGTATGGAAGGAAGTGCTATACAATCATTTTTCCAGAGGCAACCACTTGACTTATTGAGTTTTTTTATCAAATATGAAGCAGCGAAGTATATCATTCCAAACATTTGTTCATTATATCAGTTTTCTCGTCATATTGAGGATGGTGAGATGAACTATGAGCTAATTGAGTACCAAGACAAGAAAATAATTATGTTTAAAATTTTCCAATGAAAATGGGATCTTTTTCACTTACAATAATATTTGGGTTTCCATGTATCTTTTGAATTATTTCCACAAATGCAATAGCAATTGTATTATCTTTGAAAGGATGAGATAGTGCACAAAAGTGTGTTGCATACTTGGTAATTCTATCTACTACCACCATGATGGCATTCTTTCCTTCGGACTTGGGTAGACCTATGAAAAAATCCATGAGACCTCCTCCCAACACTGAATTGGAAAGACTAATAGTTGTAAAATACATGGGGTTTTAATTGTCTCGAATTTATTTTGTAGGAAAACCAAATATTTTACCACAAAATTCTGAATGTCAGATTTAAGGCCATCCCAAAGAGAATCCTTCTTGACCCCATGGTAATTTTTTTATCCTAAGTGCCCTGTTATAGGAGCGGTGTGCAATTCCAAAAGAACCTTTTATTTGAGTTGGGAGTTGTTACATAGATATAAGCGATCTTTATACCATAGTGAGTCGGTGTTCCATATAAATGTATAAAATGCACTAGGATCTTGTTGTAACTTTTGAATGAGTGTCCACACATTTTCTTCATTATTAAATTCATCCCTTGCTTCAATTATCCAACCAAGTTGGATAATACAAATGGCACGAAGCAATGCCTCTACATCCTCATTCCTTCTTGAGAGTGCAATTGCAACAACATTTTTCTTCCCTTTTTTGTAGATGATTTCAAATTCATAACCCAACATATTTGTGACCCCTATTTTTTTCTCTTCTAAAGATAATATTCGTTCCAAGAAGTATTTAAGACTATCATGATCTGATTTTATCTTGAAGTGTCTTCCCATTAGGTAAGGGCATCATTACTTCACGGCATGTAGTATTGCTAATATTTCCTTCTCATAAATAGGTTTGGGTAAATTATTTTCCTTGATTGGACAACTTCCAAAAGCAATGGGTCTTATTTATTTCATTAAAACCAACCAATGCCATTTCCTGAGGCATCACATTCCACGATAAAGGTTTTTGTGAAGTATGGTGTAGCCAAGAAAGAGCTTGGCACATTGCCTCTTTAAGATGTTCAAAGGTCTTAGTTGCTTTTGGAATCCAAGAAAAAAAATCTTTGTTCAATAATATTGTTGGAGGCGTTGTTATTTTCCCACAATTCTTAACAAAATTGTGATTATACCCTCTAAACCCAAGAAACCATTGAAGATTACTTAAGGTTGTATTGAATTTCCATTCCTCAATGGCCTTTTTTTTTGTTAGAATCTACCTGAACTCCCTCATGTGATACAATATGACCCAAATATTATGCCTCGTCTACCTCAAATAAACATTTGGAGGGTTCTAAATACAATTATTTCTGCTCCATAGTTTGAGCAGCCTCTCAACATGTTAAACATGATATTTCCAAGACTTAATGTAGATTCGCATATCATCGAAAAATACTAACACAAATTTTATAAGGAAGGGTTTGGAAGTGGAATTCAACAAACCTTGAAATGTGGAAGGTGCATTAGTAAGGCCAAAAGGCATGACCTTGAAACTATTATATCTATTTTATTTTGGATTCCAAAGGTCTAAAATTTCATCCTGAGGTAGCTCTTTTCGCCTTCTTTCCAACCCCACAATTTAAACCGAGATTGTATTTTTAAAGATAAATACATGCCAAATCTCCCACGATGACTTGCTTATGGACTGGTTCAGTAGAGTGAACTTGTACAGAATGCCACGTGTCACTGTTTTAACCTTCGAAACTAAAACACATACCCAAAAAATTACATATTTTTCACTTTCAATCACTTTTACATAATTCAAATTTGATGCTCGAAGAAAAATTTAAGATGATTTTTCCTCGGAAACTTGTTTGAGATTGATTATGGAGCATACAAAAACCTTGAATTCCTTGGACCATATTGTGGAAATTTAAACAATACTGTGATGTATTACCAGAATCTCCTGATATAACAATTACATCCAATGTTAAATACGGAATCCTTCTACTTAATTCTTTGCAGAAATTAAATCGCCAATTGAAAACACATGAAGAAAAAATAATCGCACATAACAAGATGTTTTTACTGGAAAAGTATAAAGCTAAAAACCCCAACTATCATATATTATGTATATCATGGATCATGAAACAATCTCATACAAAGATCTACTCAAAGAGCTCTCAGTACAATATACAATCGTCTCACATTGTCATACAAAAATTGGTTCACACACGCACCAATTTACTGCCTCCTGACAGCCTGCCTACATTGCGCAATCCTACTGAAGAAGATCCCTGAGTGAATTCGATCTTGTCTTGCCTTGACTGCGCAATCCTCATTGGCATCTCCAATGTGTGTGTAGTTGCATTGAATGCACCACTATAGTCACAACTGATAGTCAACCAGACCCTTTCACCGATCTCTCCACTGGGTCTCCACTAGATCTGACATGCATGTATTTAACAGTAGTATTTCTTCAGTTGCATGTGAGACCACTACTTGTGAATTAATTAAATAATTAATTCATTGATATCTCACTAGTGTATCATTAGTTACAACTAGCACAACTGAGTTTATCACTTAACTGAGTTAAGCTAAATAACAACTCACATAACTACTCTTCCAACTATGTTACAACTTTGTCACACTCAGTTACAACGAAGTCCATTATGCATGTCCCACCAACCAACCTTGGAATGTGTAATTCCTCCAATCAACTGGTTTGCCACATCAGTTAACTGAAATCAAGTGCTTCAAGAGAATAGATTATTATTTATTGTCTGATTATTATGAAGGGCTAACAATAATCGACATGCATTCTATTTTTAGACATGTGATCTATAAATAGATTTCGCCCATGCATCTAAAAATAGAAACTCATCTATAAATAGAATTTGATCAACCATCTATAAATAGATTCCCGCTATAAATAGATTTTTTCTCAACATTCTAAAAATAGACATACACCTAAAAGTAGCCTACGGGCCCCACCTAGTGAAGGTGCTTAATTTTCACTAGGATCATCATCTTGTTGAATCTCAACACTCCTCCTCAACAAGAAAGGGATTATCCTTCACCCTGATCCTGCCTCTATGGTAGTCTAATTTGCTCCTGGTGAGCACCTTCGTCAGATTATCTGCATCTTGATCTTCCGTAGGAATGTACTAAAGCAACATGATCTTCTGCTACACACAATCTCTGATATGATGATACCAGATATCTATATGCTTATATCTATCATGAAAAACAGGATTAATCGAGAGTTTGATGAAACTCTGATTATCACAATGTATCATTATAGGATCTAAATGAGAACTAAACAAACCAACCAGGATCTTCCTCATCCAGATAGCCTCACATGCAACTTGACTTGTTGCCATGTATTCCGCTTCCGCTGAACTGAGTGCCACGGATCTCTGTTTCCTGCTATACCAAGAAACAGTTGTAGATCCGATATTGAAAACCCCTCCTGGTGTGCTCTTTCTGTCCATTGGGCTGCCTACCCAATCTGCATCTGTGAAGCTATGCAACTTCACCTCATCTATCTGTCTGTACCATAAGCCATACTCAGATGTGCCCATGAGATATCTCAGGACATGCTTGCCCACCTTCCAAAAGAGCTTGGTAGGCTTAACCATCACTTGACTAAGATGGTTCACCACATAGCACATGTATGTTCTTGTATTAACTAAATACATGAGCGAACCCACCAAATGTCGATAGACAGTAGCATCCACTACCTCTGTCGATGTAGCATCCTTTTTCCTCCAATTTCCTAGAAGAGGAGTATCCATGGGTTTGCAACCCTCCATGTGAAAATTATTGAGTATCTCCCTTGCATACTTGCCTTAAGACACAAACAGTTCACCATCTCACTGCCATATTTCCAATCCAAGGAAATAGTGACGGAGGCCCATATCCTTCATCTAAAACTCCTTTGCAAGGTCCTCCTTGCATGAGTGTATCTACAGCTCATCACCAGTCAGTATTAAATCATCAACATAAAGAACAATGATTAAAAGCTTACACTCCACCACAATCTGGTATAGGCTTGCATTCGCCTCACTCTTGTTGAAGCCAAGTCCAGTGAAATAGATGTCGATCTGAGTGTACCAAGCACGGGGTGCTTGCTTCAGCCCATACAGTGCTCTTTTGAGTCTGCACACATGCGACTCGCTGCTGAAGATCTCAAATCCTTCTAGATGCTCAATGTACACCTCTTCCTCAATGATCCCATTAAGGAACGTAGTCTTCACATCCATCTGATGAATGTGCCAACCCATCTGTGTTGAGAGAGCAAGGATGGTCCTTACGGAATAATACCATGTGACAGGTGCAAAGGTTTCTTCATAATCAATCCCCTCGATCTGTGAGAAGCCTTGGGCAACAAATCTTGCCTTATACTTCTCAACACTCCCATCAGCAGCTTGCTTTACCTTGTAGATCTATCTTGAACCTACCACTGATTTATCAACCGGCCTTGGAACAATTTTCCAAGCACTGTTTCTGACAATGGATTCATACTCCTCCATCATTGCATCTACCCATGTGGGCTCCTACACTGCTTCCTGAAAGGAAGATGGCTCTGTCACGATACATTTGCTCATGAGAGCCATGTATCCAGTGAAACGGTCAGGTGACTATCTCTGTTTGCGTTGTGAAGTAGGGACTCCTACATTATGTGTCGCATTAAGCTTCAGCCTCTCAGCTTCTATGGTATGCCTTCTGCATGTTCTAATGTTTAGCTCTGCGTGAGTGGACTCCTCCAATCCATGAACCTCCTCCTGTGATTGATCCACATCTAGAGGCCCATCTTTGGGAACCAAAATTTCCTTCTATACATGCAACTCTAACTCCCTCTCAAGCGACAACTTCATGGCTTTCTCCTCATTGAATTTTATATCTCGTCACACCACAGTCATTCGACTATTTGGAAAATACACGAGAATTATGGGGTGTTTCTGTGTACCCCACGTGTCACTGTTAACCTTCGAAACTAAAACACATACCCAAAAAATTACATATTTTTCACTTTCAGTCACTTTTACATAATTCAAATTTGATGCTCGAAGGAAAATTTATGATGATTTTTCCTCGAAAACTTGTTTGAGACTGATTATGGAGCGTACAAAAACCCTGAATTCCTTGGACCATATTGTGGAAATTTAAACAATACTGTGATGTATTACCAAACTCTCCTGATCTAAGAATTATATCCACTGTTAAATATAGAATCCTTCTACTTAATTCTTTGCGGAAATTAAATCGCCAATTGCAAACACATGAAGAAAAATCAATCGCACATAACAAGATGTTTTTACCGAGAAAGCATAAAGCTAAAAACCCAAACTATCATATATTATGTATATCATGGATCATGAAATAATATCATACAAAGCTCTTCTCAAAGAGCTATCAGTATAATATACAATCATCTCACACTGTCATACAAAAATTGGTTAACACATGCACCAATTTACTGCCTCCTAACAGCCTACCTCCACTGCGCAATCCCTGCTGAAGAATATCCCTGAATGAATTCGATCTTGCCTTGCCTTGACTGCACAATCCTCATTGGCATCTCCAATGTGTGTGTAGTTGCTTTGAATGCACCACTATAGTCACAACTGATAGTCAACCAGACCCTTTCACCTATCTCTCCACTGTGTCTCCACTGGATCTGACATGCATGTAGTTAACAGTAGTATTTCTTCGGTTGCATGTGAGACCACTTCTTTTGAATTAATTAAATAATTAATTCGATGATCTCTCACTAGTGTATCATTATTTATAACTAGCACAACTGAGTTAAACTAAATAACAACTCACATAGCTACTCTTCCAATTATGTTACAACTTTGTCACACTCATTTACAACGAAGTCCACTGTTAAGTCCCTATATTAATAGTGTAGCCCCTTATTATGTTAGTGTAGCCCCCATTCTTGTTATTATTTTACCCCTATAACCCCCATATTGTTATTATTGTGCCCTTAAATTATTATTGTTAGGTCGGCTAGGATTACATTGTGGCCCACTAGGATTGCATTATGGCCCCATGGACTCCTATATATAGAAAGGAGGTTTTGTAAATTGTATCATCCAAGAATTGTTCATTCATGTATGTATTGAGGCTGCCCCCTCAAGTGGCTGGTTTTTTTATACAAGGCTGACATTTCAGCTCTTCTATTTTTGGAGTTGGTTACACAACATTTGGTATCAGAGGTTTGGATTCTAGGGTTTCGCTGCTCCAAACAAGTCATCGTGGCATTTTCGCTATAACTTTTTTTCTACGCAGTTTCAAAAGCTGAAATTTTTAGGGTGCGAAGCCGAAATCCTGAGGAAGCTTGTCTAAACATTTCAGAGCTTGGTTCGCAATATTTTCAGAGATATAATCTGTGGAAGTTAGGTCTTTTTTCAAGCTCCTAAACAGGTCATCGTGGAATTTTCGCTATAAATTTTTTTCTACGAAGGCTCAGAATCTGAAATTCATATGGTGTGAAGCTAAAATCCTGAGGAAATTCGTCAAAAAATTTCAGAGCTTGGTTCGTAATATTTTGGGAGATATGATCTGTGGAAGGTAGTTCTTTTTCAGGCTCCTGAATTGCATCTCAAAGAGGTGATCGTGGGAAAAGTTCAATAACTCTCTCTCTGGGCATTGGATTGGAGTGCCGTAAAAATTGGTCACAAGTACACAGACTGTAGTTTATTGGCTATCAATTTCAGAGACAAAGGACGAAACAGTGACACGTGGCAAGTCGTACAAGTTCGCACTATTGAACCAGTCCATAATTAGGTCATTGTGGGAGATTGGACACAACTTTGTCTTAGGGAATCCAAATTAGGTCAGACCTGTGGCATTCAAAATAGAATTTAGAGGGCTACTTTAGTGCTGAATTTCAGATATTGAAGATCCAAAATCACAGAGATAATACAATTTCAATATCGAGCTCCTCAAAGCAAGTAAAAGGTGTGTAGTTTTTTTCCGACTTGCATAAGTCTTGTTTGAAGAATCAATTTGAATTGATTCCAAGGGCATATTGTAGAATAGATATCAGTATTGGATTATAAAATGGCCCCTAAAAATAATTCAACACCCATTAAGTCTTTGGAAAGCTATACTATGACGCATGAAGAGGAAGAGTTGCAGTATGAGATATCAAAATTACGGTACCAAGTGCAACAAGTTTCGATCTTACGAAGAGCAATTAAGATGAAATAGATGATTTAAAAGCAGAAATGGAGGCTAAGTTGGATGGTTTTAAGGATCAAATAATAGCAAATATGGATGATAAATTAGTGGAAGATCACATCGAGCATCAACAACAAGTTCTCCAATTCTCAAAGGATAACCCAACTTTGGTGCCGAATCTAATGAAACAACAGGAAGATCAACATGACATCGAAAGAAGTTATGAATTAGCCATAGAAACAAGAACTCGACAAGTGCGATCAATTTCAGAGTATCTCATCAAGTGGAAGAACTTTCCTGTAGAATATTTCACATGGGAGGATGAGAATTTTATACAGAAGCATCAAGAAATAATCAAGCGTTGAGGACAACACTTGTTTGAAGGAGAGGGGCATGTTAAGTCCCTATATTAATAGTGTAACCCCTTATTATGTTAGTGTAGCCCCCATTATTGTTATTATTTTACCCCTGTAACCCCCATATTGTTATTATTGTGCCCTTAAATTATTATTGTTAGGTCGGCTAGGATTACATTGTGGCCCACTAGGATTACATTATGGCCCCATGGACTCCTATATATAGAAAGGAGGTTTTGTAAATTGTATCATCCCAGAATTGTTCATTCATGTAATGTATTGGAGGTTGCCCCCTCGAAGTGGCTTATTTCTAAGGCGTTGATATCTCATTTCTTCTATTTTTGGAGTTGGTTACACAACATCCACTGTGCATGTCCCACCAACCAATCTTGGAATGTGTAATTCCTTCAATAAACTAGTTCACCAGATCAGTTAACTGAAATCAAGTGCTTCAAGAGAATAGATTATTATTTATTGTCTCATTATTATTAAGAGCTAATAATAATCAACATGCATTCTATTTTTCATACACCTAAAAATAGCCTGCGGACCCCACCTAGTAAAGGTGCTTAATTTTCACTAGGATCATCATCTTGTTGAATCTCAACACATATATCCGAAAATATTGCGAACCAAGGTCTGAAATTTTAACCAGATGTTCATCAAGACTTTACTGCCATGTGGTAACAATTTCACAGTTTGAAGATTCGTAGTAAAAAAATTATAGCTAAAATTCCATGATGACCTATTTAAAGTAGGAAAACCCTAGAATAAAGAGCTCTGATACCAAATTTTTATGTTTCCATATCAAAATAACATAGACACATAAGAAAAGGTATATCAACAACTTGATAATAAGACACTTCGAGGGGGAAACCTATTTTTTGCATCACATAAATTAACAATTCTTGGATGATTTAAACGATAAGACCTCCTTAGTATATACATAGGAGTATCAATGGTAAAAAACAATATAGGGGCTACACTAGTATTATAGGGACCTAACACAAGTTTTCCTTCTCTTAAGGTGTCTTTTGTTAAAATTTTATTTATGGAACTCATGAGTTTACTAAAGTTTAAAGGCAAGTTAAAGCAAGATCAATGGACAATCAATGTGCAAAAGCTTAGAAACTCTCTTATGTTGGTTCAATAGCCCGCGGCTTCTGTTTCCTCAAATCCCTAGGGTTTGTTTGGCTAAAACATATAGGGTTTCATGTCATAATCCATTCTAGTGTTTTTAGCTCAGTTGTTGGAATAAATTTTTATTTGTTATCCCATTTCAAGGTTGGGTACATGGGACAATTATTTCACACATAGAAAACCTAATTATGTTTCTCAGTTGTATAAGGAAACTTTCACTTGAAAGAATACAAAAATATTTTGGTTAAGATTGTGAACTTGTTTTAATTTTAATGATCAAGGGTACTTCTAGTCCACGCTTGTTAGTTTATCATTTTCCTCACCATTAAATCTCTATGAATGTGCATAAGAACAAACGTCATACAACCAAACCCCTAATTCCTTTACATACAACATTTTAAACTAATATACATAATGAATATGTATTTCTTCATTATTTTATAGAAGAACCATGTGTGTGTAAGAGGGAAGCATGTTGAACTTTAGTGGATGAGTCTCAAAAAAAGTGGAACCTAATAACTCAGCTAATCAAGAGTTATAGAATATACAAGTTTAGAAGCATATTATCTATTTTAGAGAGAAGATCTACTTGTGAGGGAGCTAAGCTCATAAATGTACATGGTTGTTAACACATATAAATCAAACAAGGAATCCTTAATTGGGTGAGTCTCCTACACATTTTCCAATGGACAATCTTGAACAAGCTCAGAATATTAAAATTGTAGCAAGGAAGGGCTTATTTTGATTTGTGCCTATTCAAAGAAGAAAATTAGAATTCAGTCTCATAGAAATTCAAGCTAGTTGTAAGTTAACATGAGCGATGTGGCCTATCACTAATGTATTGTTAGTTAATTTGAGTTAGATGGCATTCAATGAGTTGTGTGCTAGTTGATTGCTATAATTTAACAATCTAATTGAGTTAACTACTAGTGTTTGTCAGTTAACTGATCTCTAGTTCTAGATTAAAGATAATCTTGAGTTCAGTTGAGTAGTTTGATTGTTGTTAACTAAACTAACTCTCAGTTAAATAGTTCCATCTGCTAAAATTATCTCTAGTTGGTCATGCAATTCGAATTTCCTATTGAGATTGGATGGAGGTACAATTGCAGTTATTATTGTACAACATGTTTTCTATGCAGGATTGAGAATTGAGAAGACCTATTTATCTTGGGAATTTCACAATCAAATACGATAAATTCCTAGTTTTACGGGTTCAATTGCGTAAGGAAATAGGAGATTCCTTGTAGGTTTATTTTTTAAAATGTTGGATAGTTTTTGAGAGGATTTGATTATTATTGCAAAGGCTTCAGGCTTGAAGTAGATTATTTGTAATAGATCAAAATTCTTATTTGATAATAAAATAAAGTGGGGGTTTTCCCAGTTGGGTTCCACATATAGATATTGTGTTCTATGTGTGATTTATCTATTGACGTGATTGTGTTTCTATTCATTGTTTTCATTCCGTAGAATTTTTAGTAGATAAATATTTTTCTTTTGTTATAATTTTGATCTCATTAGCAGTTTCAAGATTTTCAGGAATTTTTACTTGGTATCAGAGTAGGAAACAAGATAGAAACCAAGTTCCTTGATCATATTCAAAGCGATTTGAAGGGGAGATCAGTTGGTGCAAGAAATTTATAAGTGCAGGAATCATGACATACTATGGATTGAGGACAGAGCATGACCTAGAGGGAAATTCTATTTTTTTTCCATCAAAGGACAAAATGGAGGTTATATTATATGATAATGGGGTTTTGGAATAGATCAAGAATGGTATTCCTAAACTTGTTGCATCAGATGCTCAATAGTTGGTTGAATGGAAGAAGGATACTGCCAAAACTAGGAGGATGATCCTAGAAGGAGTTAGGGACCATATTGTTCCAAATTTGCATGGGAAGGAAACTCCATTCCGGGTGTGGAAGGCCCTCAATGATCTATTTGAAAGAAACAATGATTTCAAAATATTAGCTTTGAAGGACAAATTGAAGAACATTCAAATGGGAAAGAATGAGCCCATAGTTACATATCTATCCAGGTTTTCTCAAATGATGGATGAACTTGGAGGTTTTGGAGAGACAGTTCCATCAAAATAACTAGTGAGCCTTGCTATTTTTTGGCTTCCAAAATTATGGTATAGTTTTCAGGATGTTGTGAATTGCAGAGATAAGCTCCTTGATTGGAAGAGAATGTTGTCAGATCTTGTGCAGAAATAGATAAGGCCCGAACACAAGGGATGGAGTCTCATCTAGAACTGATGAGGAGGATAAATTTTCTTTAGTTGGCAAAGGGAATAAATCCAAGGGAAAGAAGGCCCAAGGAAACCTTGAATCTAGTCAAAATGGAGGCAAGAAAAAGAAGGATCTTAGCAACATCAAATGTTTTCATTGCCATGAATTTGGCCATTGTGCTACAAAATCTCCAAACAAGAAATCCAACAATCATGTTTTAGCAATAGTAGGAGGATAGGCCCTCTCTTCTCAATTTTAATTGGATTAATATCTTGACTCGAAATTTTAGTTTGAGGTAGTGTGTGGTATATTGACTCAAGAGCTTCATTCCACGTGACAAGGAAAAAAGAGTTCTTCAATAAATTGCAGGAGAAAGACATGTAACTCCATATTGATCTTGGAAATGAAGGGAGATATATGACCAAAGGAGTTGGTAAAATAAGCTTTAAGAGGGATTATGGTTCCCTCCACCTCAATAATGTGATGTATGTCCCTAAATTGAAGAAAAACCTTGTTTCAGTAGTAGTCCTTAAAGAAAAAGGGTATGATGTAATATTAATCAAAGGTAAATCCTACCTCAATCATTATTCTTCATGTCACGTCAAGCAGATTGGTGTTAGGATCAAAAACCTCTACAAGTTGGAGGTGGATGCATGCACAACCTTGAGCAGCAAGGCAAAGTTGTTTCATGGTAGCCTATGTTGGAGAGCTCTGGTATAGATGCATGGGACACCTACAGCATGGAGCATTGAAGATACTCAAGCAGATCATCGCTTGCCTACCTTAAAGAACCCTTGAGCAGCATGATGTGTGCAAGGGATGCACTCTTGGAAAATCTGTCAAATTTTCCATTCAGGGTTGAGATAGCAGATCTGGATCCATTCTGGAGAGAGTTCATTCAGATGTTTGTGGCCCTTTCTCCATTGTTTCACTTGGTAAGAACAATTATTATGTGATTTTTATTAATGATTTATACCATTAAGTGTTGGATCTATTTCATGAAGAAAAAAGATGAATTCTATTCCAAGTTTGTGGGATTCAAGGCCTTAGTGGAGAAAGAGACAAGGAAGAAAATCAAGTCCCTACAGAGTGATAATGGAGGAGAGTATATCTCAAATTCCTTCAGAGGTTTATGTGCTAAATAGGACATTAGGAGGGAGTTGGTTGCACCTTGTAATCCTCAAAAGAATGGGATTGCAGAGAGGAAGAACAAGAGTATTGTTGGGGTGGCCAAAGCAATGTTGCATGACCACGGGTTACCATTATACATGTGGGTAGATTCATGCAACACGATTGTGTACTTGCATAATAGGATTACTCACAGTATTCTTGGGATGATCACACCTGAGGAGGCTTTCACTAGTAGAAATCCATATGTCTCCCACTTTCATATTTTTGGGTCCATGGTGTATTTTCATGTATCGAAAGATGACAGGAAGAAGTTGGAGCCTACTGCAAAGAGGGGGATCTTTGTGGGATACATTGAGACAACAAATATTTACAAGGTGTACATTTTCTCTCTCAAAAGGATTGTTTTGAGAAGGGATGTGAGATTTTATGAGGAGAAATCCATGAGGAGATTTATAGAGAAATATTTGAGCATGTCACCATATGAGGAGCTTATAACTCCCAAGGAGGAGCCTCAGTCATATTCACATAGTCAATCCTTTCCCAAGGGCAAGAGAGAATTCCAATAAGATGATGTAGAGAAGCCACATTATGAGGAGCACAAATTAGGCCAAGTGGAGGCACCCACTCACACAATGCTACAAAAGGGAGGAATATGACCATATTGGTTGATAAATTAGTATTGGAAGCTCAGGAGCAGGTTGGAGCTCCTATTTCCTCACGCAGATAATGCAAATCACCAGCTAGATACACAAGATACATAGCACTCATGACAAAATTGATATATTATGATCCATATTTTTTTGAAGATGTTTCTTCCCAATGAATGTGGGTAGATGCCATGGTGGAGTAGTATAACTCCATCATGAAGAATGATGTTTTGTAGGTTGTGCCTAAACCCGATGGAAAATTAGTTGTTGGCTCCAGGTGGTTGTATAAGGTGAAACATGCAGCAGATGGCATTATTGAGAATTTCAAGGCCAAGTTTGTGGCCAAAGGCTTCTCACATATTTAGGGGATTAATTATGAGGTGAAATTTTCCCTAGTGGCAAGGTACTCATCTATCATGACCATATTTGCATTGGCAGCACAATTTGGGTGGAGGATTCACTAGATGGATGTCAAGACAACTTTCCTCAATGAATTGGTTGAGGAGGAGATCGACATTAAGCAGACATAAGGATTTGAGATCTTCAATAGAGATACACATGTATGAAAGTTGAATAAAGCTCTCTATATGGGCTTAAGTAGGCTCCCAAAGCCTAATACACTCGCATAGACACTTATCTTAGAGGAATAGTCTTCACCAAGAGTGAGGTAGATTATAATATATACTATATTATGGTAGATGGTAGTATGCTCATGTTGGTCATCTATGTGGATCATTTTATTCTAATAGGAGATGACAGTTAAATCCAGGACTTCAAGGAGGACCTTGCTAGAGAATTTTAGATGAAGGATATGGGTTTGATGCACTATTTCCTATGCTTGGAGGTTTGGTAGGGGGATGGAGAGATATTTTTTGGACAAGGGAAGTATACCTCTGAGATCCTTTAGAAATTCCACATGAAAGATTGCAAAATCATGGACACACCTATAGGTACTACCTAGATGAAGGAGGATTCCTCCACAATAGATGTAGTAGATTGTACTAGCTACAGAAAGTAGATTGGGCCCTTGATGTATTTGGTGAACATAAGACCTGATATATTTTTTTTTGTGAACCAATTGAGTCAATACATGGTGGATCCTTCCAAGGTCCACTGGAAAGAAGAAAAACATGTTTTGAGATACCTCAGAGGCACAGTATATTTTGCATTGTGGTACAGATAGACTGATAAAGTTAGGCTTCAAGGATTCATAGATGCATATTGGGTAGGGAGTCCCTCAGATAGGAAGAGCACAATGGGAGCAGTCTCCAAAATTGGGATATTTACATTTTCTTGGTATAGCAAGAAGCAGAGGTCAATTGAATTTAGTTCAACAGAGTCTGAGTATATGGTTGTTATTCCTGTAGAAAGCAGTGCTATTTGGATGAGGAAGACCCTAGTTGGACTCTTCAGTTAGGGGATGGAGCCTACATTTATTAATTGTGACAATAAGAGTTGCATAAAACTCTATGAGAATCTAGTGTATCATGATGTGTCCAAGCATATAGAAATCAGGTACCATCATCTGAGAGATTTTGTGCATAGGAGGATTTTTATGCTACAATACATTCCTGCAGAGGAGCGATATGCAGACATCTTGACCAAGGCCCTATCAAGGGAAAAGTTCAAGTTCCACAAAAGCAGGATTGGGGTTGTCCATAATTCATTCCTCACTGAGAGAGTGTGTTAAAATTGTAGCAAGGAAGGGATTATTTTGACTTGTTCCTAGTCAAAGAAGTAAATTTGAATTCAGTATCATAGATTCTCACGTTAGTTGTCAGTTAACATGTGTTATGTGGCATGTCACTAGTTTATTGTTAGTTGATTTGAGTTAGATGCCTTTCAGTTAGTTGTGTATTAATTGATTTCTATAATTTAGTAATCTAATTGAGTTAATTACTAATGTTTGCCATATAGTTTATCTCTAGTTCTAGAATATATATAGTCTTGAGTTCAGTTAGTAGATTGAATTTTGTCAACTCAACTGACTCTCAGCTAACTAGTTTTAGCTGCTAAAATTAGCTCTAGTTGGTCATGCAATTTGAATTGCATATTGAGATTGGATGGAGCCACAATTGTAATTAGTATTTTACAATGAGTTTTGTGTACAGGATTGAGAATTGAGTAGACCTATTTTTCTCAAGAATTTCACAAGGAAATAGGAGAAATTCCTATTTTGGGGGGGTTCAATTGCACAAGGAAATAAGAGCTTCCTTGCAGGTTGATTTGGTTTTGTTAGGAAGTTCTTGAGAGAGTTTATCGGTGTTGCATAGGCTTCAAGCTTGAGTGGATTCTTTGTAATAAATCATATTGCTCAGTTGATAGTACAAGCAAGATGGGTTTTTCCCAATTGGGTTCCCTAAATAAATATTGTTTTATATGTGTGATTGATCTGTTGTGATTTTGTTTCTATTCTTTATTTTCATTTCGCAGAATTTTGAGTAGAGAAATCTTGTGTCTTTTATTATCAGTTTCACCTCATCAACATTTGAAAAAAAATCAGGAATTTTTATACAAAATATTAGTCCAAGTGAAGAAGAAATAGGGAATTAGAGGAGTTGTTATATGCATGAGATTTATATCTGAGTAATTAATTAATAAGTTCACAAAATATAGCTCGGAAACAACATCTTGCAAACCCGGCTAAGTAGTAAACAATATTGAATTCGTGTATTTTCTCATGACATAAGAACATATCAATCCCCTCCCAAAATACCTCAAAAGACCATGTCAGTAAGGAGCTTGCCACTTAGCAGGATTAAAATGGTTACATAATATTATGAAGTGTGGGTGGTATATCTTTAAGGCATCACGAAATTTCCAACTAAAGATATAATTAGATTGTGTTAGGTCCCTATAATACGAGTGTACCCCCTTATTTATATTGTTAGTATAGCCCCTTATTGTTATTGTTGTGCCCATGTAGTCCCCATATTGTTATTATTGTGCCCCATAGAAGCCCACTATTATTATTTTTGTGCCCTTACATTATTATTTTTATGTTGTCTAGGATTATATTGTGACCCATTGGACTCCTATATATAGAAAGGAGGTTTTGTCATTTATATCATCAATGAATTGTTCTTTTATATAATGTAAAGGAGGTTTCCTCCTCAAAGGGGATGATTTGTAAGTCATTTATCTCTATTTGCTTCTCTTTTGTGAGCTAGTTTCATAACATTTGTTATCAGAGCTTTGGATTCTAGGGTTTCGTTGTTGCAAACAGACCATCTTGGAATTTTCGGTATAACTTTTTTTTACGAAGGTTCAGAAGCTTAAAAAAAACCCATTTGAGCCGAAATCCAAAGGAACTCCGTGTAAAAATTTCAGATCTTGGTTCACTATATTGTAGGAGATATGATCTTAGGAAGTTAGGGTTGTTGCAGCTTCCATAATTTCATCTCAAATAGGTGGCCAAGGCAAAATCGTCATAACTTTCGTTTCAGACATCGGATTGGAATTCTGAAAATAAAAATAAAAAAATAAAATAAAATAAAAAATGCACGGACTATAGTTTGTTGTGTATCTATTTCAGAGCTGAAGATCAAAAAAGTGACACATTTCATGTCTTACAAGTTTGATCTGCTGAACCAGCCCATAATTAGGTCACTGTGGGAGATTGGGCATAACTTTACCTTGAAGAATACAAATTAGGTCTAACCTATGGCATTGGAAATAATACTCAGAAGGCTACGTTAGGACAAAGTTTAGATTTTGGAGATCCAAAATTAAAGATATACAACCGTTTCAAGATTGAGCTCCTAAAAGCAAGAAAAAGGTGTGTATTTGAAAAAAAGTATTCATAACTTTTGTTTGAAAAATCGATTTGAAGTGATTCCAAGGGCATATTGAAGCATAGATATCAATATTGAGTTCTATAATGTCTCCCAAAAATAATTCCACATCCATTAAGCCCTCAGAAATATATACTATGAAGCATGAAGAGGAAGAAGTGCAACATGATATATCGAAATTACGATACCAAGTGCAACAAATTTCGCTCTTACAAAAAGTAACCAAAAATGAAATGGAAGCTAAGATGGATGGTTTGAAGAACGGCATGGAAGATAAGATTGATGGTTTTAAGAATGCAATGGAAGCTAATATGGATGGCATGGAAGCTAAGATTGATGGTGTAGAAGAAAAATTGAAAGGCAACATGGAATACATGAAGAATGATCTAAAAGCAGACATGGAAGGATTGACAAAGTTGCTACAAGAAATGATTCCTAATGGCGAAAAGGTAGTAGAAGAAACTCATGATGAGAAAAAAATAAATTTTAATCGTGATTTCATAGACTCTAATGTTGGACTGAAGACCCACCATATTCCAAAGATCGATATGAGGAAGTTTGATGGCAAGGATCTTGTAACATGGATACTACAGATGGATCAATACCTTGATCTCCATAAATGTGCAAAACTTGCAAAAGGTGCGCATTGCAACTTTATATTTAGAACCCAAGACATTTGTATGATATCGATGGCTTTTCTCTCGTAAACAAATTGTCACTTGGTTAATTTTTACGGAGGAAATGATAGCACATTATGAGGATACAAAGAACAACACCTTCTTTAGCCAATTGATAAATATCAAACAAAAGGGTTCAATGGTGGAGCACATTGAGGACTTCTAAAGATTTAATATAAGGTTAAAGGATACTCCAGAAGAGCAGAAGATTGATGTCTTCACATGGACTTTAAAGGATAACTTCCAACATGAGGTTCAACTTTGGGAACCTGATTCATTGGAGAAGGAATTCAAGTTGGCAAGAAAAATTGAAAGCAAAATTATGACGACAAGGAATCCTACCACTCACAACTATAAAGATGGAATTGTTGCTACTCCTAGACTCCCACAACCTCCAAGGTTAACACCAAAACAATTGGAAGAAAAAATAGCAAAAGGGCTTTGTTATAGTTGTGATAGCAAATACACTAAAGGTCATAAGTGTGTTGAGAATAAATTATTTTACATAGATTGTGAAGAGTAGAAAGAAAAGGAACAAGAAACTTCAAAAGAAGAGGATATACACCAGGAACCAACACTAGAGGAAGAATAAATGAATCCAATCATATCCTATAATGCATTGGCAAGAATTACCACTCCTCAAACTCTCAAGATAGAAGGACATGTCAAGAAGAAAAATATAATAGTGTTGATTGATTCAGGTAGTACCCATAATTTTATTCATTATAAGGTATCCGAGGAATTGAATTTCTTCCTATACCCAGCACCAGAGTGTCAAGTGATTCTTGCAAATGGAGGAACTATAAATTTTTCTGGAAAGTGTCATAATATCAAGCTAACCATGGGGGAATATGTATTGAATAGTCCAATGCTCTCCATTCCAATGGGTGGTGTGTTGGACATTGGGTTCAACGCTCCCCATGTGTTTCACGACATGGACTAACCGCCTCTCGTGGATCCTAACTCTGTCGATTATAGTGAAGACTAAAGCCTGCAGGTTTTGGTCTAATGTAATCGTGATTCCAACAAGTGGTATCAGAGCGACAGGTCTCAAGTTCAAAACTCACCCAGCTCACGTTGGGGGGGAGATTGTTGGACATTGGATTCAACGCTCCCCGTGTGCTTCGCGACATGGACTAACCGCCTCTCGTGGATCCTAACTCCGGTGATTGTAGTGGAGACTAAAGCCTGCGGGTTTTGGTTTAATAGAAATTTTGATTCCAACATGTTGTTGATGTTGTACTAGGAGTAAAATGGTTACAATATTTGGGGACGATAGCTTTTAATTTTCAAGAACTTTTCTTGAATTTTTTTAGAAGGAAAGGAGGTTGAATTACGGGGTATCGTAGGGAAGCCTGGAAATATAATCAGCTCTAATGTCATGAAAAATATTCTGAAGAAAGAAAAATGAGTCGTAATTGTAGAATTATGCTCACTAGAGGTACAAACATCAAAATCATTTATTTCTCCATATCTCCAAAAAGTATTGGACAATCATTCCAAGGTGTTTGAGTCTCACAAAGGACTCCCACATATTCTTGATCATGATTATGTTATTCATTTGATTCTAGGAAGTGTTCCTCCAAACATCAGGCCTTACAGATATCTTTATGCTCAAAAGAGTGTGATTGAACATATGGTTGCAGAAATGCTAGAGGTTGGTATAATTCAACCTGGTCAAAGTTCTTTCTACGCTCTAGTAGTATTGGTGCATGAGAAGGATGGATCATGGCATATGTGTCCGGATTATAGGGAGCTCAGCAAGCTCACTATTAAAGATAAATTTCCCATCCCCATCATTGATGAATTATTGGATGAATTACATGAAGAAATTTACTTCACTAAGTTGGATCTTCGTTGTGGATGTCATAAAATTAGAATGAAGATTGAAGACATTTCGAAAACAACATTCATAACTCATAAGGGTCATTATAAATTTTTTTTCATGCCTTTTGGCCATGCTAATGCAACACATTTCAAGGTTTGATGAATTCAATTTTCAAACCATTCCTTAGAAAATTTGTGTTTGTATTTTTGGATGATATACTAATCTACAACAAGTGTTGGAAGGATCATGTTCAACATGTTGACAGGGTGCTCAAAATATTGGAGGAGAAACAATCATATGCAAAAACCTCCAAATGTTTCTTTGGAGTACAAGAGGTGGAATATTTGTGGCATATTGTATCTCATGAGGGTGTTAAGGTAGACCCTATCAAAATTAAATCCATTAAGGAATGGAAAATCCCCACAACCATAAAGTATCTTCAAGGATTTCCAGGGTTAACAGGGTATTACCGCAAGTTTGTTAAGAATTATGAGAGAATATCGGCACCTCTAACATCATTACTGAAGAAAGATGAATTTTCTTGGACTCCAGAAGCAAATAAGGCCTTTGAACATCTTAAAGAGACAATTTTCCAAGCACAAGTCTTAGCTATTTCAGACCTCATTAAAAATGTTATTATGGAATGTGATGCGTCGGGAATGGAATTGGTGCAATTTAATGCAAGAAGGAAGAACCATTTATTTTGAAATTCATCCAATCAAAGGAAAGTATTTACAAAAAACTATTTATGAGAAGGAACTGTTGGCAATACTACATGCACTAAAACAATGGCGACCTTACCTAATGGGAAGACACTTCAAGGTAAAAATAGATCATGATAGTCTTAAATACTTTTTGGAACAAAGATCATATTCAGAAGAGAATAAAAAATGGGTCACAAAGATGTTGGGTTATGACTTTGAAATCATCTACAAAAGAGGGAAGAAAAATGTTGTTGCATATGCACTCTCAAGAAAAGATGAGGATGTGGAAGCATTCCTTTGTGCCATTTTTATTATCCAACCTAAGTGGATAACCGAAGTAAGGGATGAATGGAAGAATGATGAAGAGGTGTGGACACTCATTCAAAATTTTCAGCAAGATCCTAGTACATCTGAAACATTTAGCTCGAAAAATGATTCATTATGGTACAAAGATCACTTATATCTCTGTAAGAATTCCCAACTCAGACAAAATATTCTTTTGGAATTGCACACCTCTCCCTTAGGAGGGCACTCAGCATTTTTTAAAACTTACCACAGGGTTGAGAAGGAATTTTTTTGGGATGGCCTTAAATATGATATTCAAAAGTTTGTGGCATAATGTTTGTTTTTTTAACAAAATAAAGTTGAGACAATTAAGACCCCAGATCTGTTACAACCTTTATCTATTCCAAGTCAACGTTGGGAGGAGGTTTCAATGGATTTTATCACAGGTTTACCCAAGTCCGAAGGAAATAATTTCATCATGGTGGTAGTTGACATACTTACCAAGTATGAACACTTTTGTGCATTATCTCGTCCATTTAAAGTGAGTACATTTGCTACTACATTTATGGAAATAATTCAGAAGCTACATGGAAACCAAAAGATCACTATAAGCGACAGAGATTTCATTTTTACAGGAAATTTTTGGACGGAATTATTTTCTTGTTTGGGTACTCAATTAGCTCATAGTTAATCATATCATCCTCAATCTTATGGGAAAACTAAGATAGTGAACAAATGTTTGGAAGGATATTTTCATTGCTTTGTATCTGATAAACAGACACAATGGGCCATGTGGTTACCTCTAGCTGAATGGTGTTATAACACTTCCTTCCACACCGTAGCAAAAATTACCCCATTTATGGCACATTATGGATATCATCCATCGTCCATCACATCATATTTAAGAGAAAATTCTAAGGCTCAACCATTGGAAGATCACATCGAGCATCAACGACAAGTTCTCCTACTCTTAAAGGATAACCTCACTTTGGCGTAGAATTGAATGAAACAACAGGAAAATCAACATTGTAGTGAAAGAAGTTTTGATGTAGATGACTGGGTATTTTTACGCCTACAACCATACTATTAGAGCAAGGAGTCACTCCTTGACAACAAAAGGAGTAAGCCTTACACATCATAGTTCATTTCAAATTTAAAAGGTTTTGAGTGGTGGGATGGCTTCTTAAAGAGTTTGAAATGATTTTTTATCTTTTAGACTTTCATGCATTTGGAAATTTGTGGCAAGTATAAATTGTATGGGTAAATTGGTAGTATAGGGAGTAGATTGTAACAAATGAAAGGAGATAGATAGCTGGTACTCAATCTAAGAAATATGCTTATTCTAAATCAGTCACACAGCTACAAGGATGGATCTTTACACAAACTATGTTTTATGTAAAGTAAATAACATTTAGAAAGTATAGTACATGCATAAAGTATTTCATAAATATTTTATGAAACCTTCACTAACATTTTCTACAACATATATATGATTTGTAGGAAGCTAAAAAGCATATAATTTACTATTAGATCCTCTAACATTTTTCTTACTCACACCTTACTAGCTGCTGCAACTCATAAATCAGAAGAAATAAACAAAGAGAGAAACACACCATACATTAGATAGTCCTTGAATCACAAAATCATTAGATAGTCCTTGAATCACAAAATCCTCCAGCATGAAGTGCGAAAAGGAGTTTTTTTTATTATATTAAGTCTTCAGGTAGACCAACATCCAACCCTGAAATGGTATTTACAAATGGTATATATAGAGAGAGAGGCACCAACTTCATCTCTCCTGAAAATAAGGAACCACTATTCCTAACAATACATAGGTGTTATAGGACATAAAAGATATATCTTATCGAAATCTAAATGAAAGGACGGATGTAGATGAGAGAAGAGAATACAGTGTGGACTGTACTGCTGAGTGTGCTGACATGCTGCCCCTTTTTTTGTTGATTTGTCTCCTCATGACTTTGGTTGTTTAATAAGCATGTGTCTTCATTAAATATGACCTTCAACAACCTCATAACCACTTATAAACCATCACTTGTTATATCCATATCGTTATCACTCATTATCTTTCCTGAACTTGCTCAAAAACTTTGCTGACAGTTGTCGAAAATCATTTAAAACATGCGCTACCGGAAATTCTGGTAAAAACCTATAACTACGCAAAAACTGTAATGCTACCGAAATTTCCAGTAGCGCTCTGTTTCTTTTTCAAAAATGCACGACAAACACTTGAAAAACCTATGCATACTTATACACTTTGAAACTTGATTTTTTCTTCAAAAATGTTCTTATTAAGCAAAAAGGTATTTTATTAGGAAACCATTTTACCTTTCTTCCATATGGGTTGTTGGTTCTGCAAGCTTGCCCAAGTCTCATTTGTGTTCAAAATCTGATCTTGATCTTGTGGTCCTAGTGGTTTTTTCTTTGACAATGGTCTTTTTCTCATTTGAACTCTTTTGAATTTTTCTTCTTTTTGAGGATTCTATTTGTTGATTTGTAAGGGCTTTGCCTTTGTATTTTTTTCTTGGACTCATTAGTCTCTGCAATTGAAGGAGTTATAGTTTGTAATCCTTTATATTGTCCTTATATATCTATGACCTTTGTCAACAAACTTGGATTATGCAGGGCCTTATATTTGAAACTAAACTTGTTGTTTTCTCTGGTGTGTCTTTTTCTACTACCATCAACAGGTTTGGCATCCTCTTTCTTTCTCTTGCTGCTAATATCATATCCCGCATATTTTAGGAGTTCTTCATCAGACTTAGTGGGTTGATATTCCTTCTAAATTTTCTATTGAATGTCTGCTTCCAAAACTTTGGTAGCACCTGTGCTTTGGACTTTTATGTAGTTGCAAACCTTCCTCTCCGTGCTCTGGTATGAAAATTAGGAAAAGGAGAAATGGGAGGCACCATCTTCATGGATTTAGGATTATTGATTGATGAGCCTTCTCCTTTATCCAACTTCTTCTCAACATTGACTAAAGTAGTATTTTCTTTTCTACTCTTAGCCTTTATATGGATATTCTCCTTCCTAGTCATTCTCTTTGTTCTCCTGGCAGGCTGAGGGTGTTGCTGTGAAGCTGGAGATAGTTGAGCTAGAACATCTGGTGTAGCTACAGGTTGGCATGCCCTGTAAAAAAGAAAATGGTCCCGTGATAAGTTTATTTTCCTTAGTTCTTCCTCAACCAACACTTTGATAACAACTTGATTATATTGGTTGTACTCTGAAGTAGTTGTGTGTGTTTGAATCTTGGCTGACATCTTTGTTAGGCTCTTCAATAGAAATAATGGTAAGTTGACGGTCTTCATACCTGCAATATGAAACAAAAATATCATATGATAAAGAAAAACCATAATATACATCCTCTCACAGGTGAGGTAAATTTTCATGAGCTTAACAGTCTCAGCCCATTCGTTCTTGAGGTAACAGTTAGGAATTACTTTGGCCCAATTGGGATCTTTGTGTCCATATTTATGGAAACTGTTGAGGTCTCCTCTAGTGATGACTTGGCCTTTAAACCCTTTTTCTCCTTCCTATGGAAGGTTTAAAGCCTCAGCAACTGACTCTGCTAATACCTGCAATCTGAGACCACATATAGTTGCTTCCTATCCATTAAAAGAGTGTGAAAAATCCTAAGCTACTCCTAAGTGAGATATTCCCAGTCTTGAACACAATGGATACCACCCTTCTTGAACAAATAGCCTTCTCACATTCTGATTAACATCAACTAGTTTAGCTCCTTGAGGTTCAATTCATTTTAGCTTTCCTCCTTTCTTAGTCATCTTCAATAATAAAGAATGTTGTCTGTGTTAGGTCCCTGTAATCTGTCAAATTAGCAAGACCAAATTGAACAAGGGTAACATCAAACAAATCTTTGGAGTACTAGGACCTAGCCTTCCTAAACTCAGAGAGGGCTCTCTCTATATTTGTGTGAAATATGTAACTTGTATGATTCTAGGGTTTTGATTTTAGGCTAGTTATAAGGATTAGGGTTTGTTTGCTTGTTTTGTTTGGTTGGGTAGGTTGTCAAGCAGAATAGATAGAGTGAGAGAGGTTTAAACCATTGGGCTATGGAGTATGCAAAAGTTCTTGAAAATTACAACAATAGGTCAAGGGTATATCACAGGGCAAGTCTAACAAAACCAAATGGATCTAAAAGCTTATGTGAATGAAGTGAACATTAAATTGTGAACATAGTAGGTGCAAAGGGAAGTTAAGAATCCTTTAATAAATACTTTAACAAGAATGGACTTTAAGATCACTATGCATAAAGAAATAACCAAAGACAAGGCATACCAATAACTTCTTTGACCAAACCCTGGCAAGTAAACATTAAGACAACTATCCAGTGAACCATAGAGAGCAAGAAACTTGTAAGTCCTCTAGTGATTTCACCTTCAGGCAAACAAAACATTTAAGACAACATATAGTAAAGATCAAAGAGTAGGGAGCTCCTAATTTCCTTAATCAAACTACAAAGACCTTCAAAGCAACCATTTAAGATCAATAAAAGGACAGGGCAAACCATAAACCTCTTCAAACAAACCCTAATTAGCAATACTTCAAAGAAAAGACCTCAAAAACAATGTTTAAGTTACATCAAAGAGCAGGGCTAACCATAAACTACTTTGAAATTTGCTCCATTAAATCATTTTTAATATAAACAAGCTAAGTGGAACTAGAGAGCATTTAAGAATTCTCCAATCTGACCTAGCGGAGGAAAACATACAAGCAATAGAAAGCAGACATAGCTAAGGTGTCTCTAAACAACATTTATTAACCTAAACTTTTTGTTCTACTGCATGAGAAATATGGAAAATATGTAAAACATAAGAATACATGTGTTGAATAAGAAAGACATCACCATTAACTATGTTCATGAATCATGCAAGTGTGTTTGCTCCATTGTCATGCAATTCAAGACATCCACAAAATCCAAAGCCAATTTCTCGTCAACTTTAATTCTATGATATTATTCTCAATAATAAACCAACATGTACAATGAGGCCTCCATGCAGTATTTAACTTGCAAAGGAATTTCAAAACCCTAAATAGGGTTGCAAAATGTCATTAATTACATCATAAATGCCATTTTTGTCCTATGAGACCATGCAAGGCCCAAGACACAAATATCCTAACTTAATAAATGCAAAAATAACTCCTAACAATAACTCCTCAACTAATTTTGGAAAAAAACTGACTTTGAGGCTTCTCAATAACCTCCAAAATATCTCCAAGTGTGTTTTGTTGAATTTTTTGCAAGGGCGCAGCACTGAGGTTCAAGGGCACAACACCAGTACTGGGAAAATTTTCATGTTTTGTAACCAAGATTTGGAGGCCTTCCAGGCATCCAAATGAGCTCCATGATAGCTCATTGTAAATCATGTCCTCTCTAGTTTGCAAATATACGTTTAGTTTTCCATTTGGTTTCCATTTGCCTGCTCAAAAACTCATTCTCTCAAGACTGCTCAGGGCGCATCGCTAGCTCCGAAAATAGGGCATAAAGTTGATTTTTTGCATGTTTTTGGCACTTTTGGAGGACCAGTTTTCCTCCAAATGAGCTGAAAATTTGTGAGGGTGATGTCCTTGGCCTAAGGATCCTGAAAATTTCAATTTTTCCTCCAATGGGTTCCCCAAAAAAGAGCACAACGCCAATGGCGTTGCACATTTAGCCCTTCAAAACAATCAAAAACTCAAAAACTTCAAAAATGTGCCAAAATTTGGATTTGTCTTACTGAATAGGTTTGGGAAGCCTGTAGGGATGCATCAGAAAGAATGTAAATTTTTTCTTTGTTCTTTAGCCTCCTTTAGGGATTGAATCTTTGCAAGGGCTCTTTTGAGCTTGGCCCTTGCAATATTTTTTCTTAAGGCATAATGCCTTGCCATCTTCTTTTGCATGTCTAGGTCTCTCTTGGTCTTCTCAAGCCGATCCTATAAGTGTACATTAGCCCTCTCTAACCAATATTCCCTATAATAGTCTATTTCCATGGCAAGCAGCTCACTTGGAGTGAGCTGCTCTGCCAATGTTGTCTCTTGCTCCCTTTCTTTGGCTAAGGCTTTCTTCGATCCAATTGTCCTTGGCCTCTTCCTAGGAAGCTGCTCTTCCTCTTATTCGGTGTCATCATGAATGACATTTGTCTCACTGCCATCATTACATTCATCGTCACTCTTTGACCCACTGTCATCATCACTGCTCTCATGGCTCTTTGACCCACTGCCATCATCACTACTGCTTTCTGCCTCATTTCCATTTGCTTCATTGTTTTATTCTTCATTGCTTTCTTCCTCATTGGCATCTGCCTCAGTATTTTCTTCCTCATTGTTTGATTCCTTATTTCCATCTTTATCACTATCCCTTTCTTCCTCATTTCTCTTTTCTTCCTCACTGTTTTCTTCCTCATTACTTGATTCCTCATTTCCATCTTTATCACAGTCCCTTTTTGCCTCACTGCTCTTTTCTACCTCACTGATTGATTTCTCATTGTTTGATTGCTCATATGCCATATCTCTTACTGTTTGATGCACTAGTTCCATGAAATGATGGTGAGGGGTTGTGAGAGGGTGATGAAGGAGGATCATCATGAGCTAAAGGTATGTGAGTGATAGGTGATGTGGAAAGGTCATCATGGGGTGAAGGAATGTGAGTGGGTGGTGATGCATGAGTAGTGGGGTGTGATGGTGAAGGAGGAATGAATGAGAGGCTAACAACACAATGACAACCCTCTATTAATATTTTTAAACTCTGTTTTGAAACATTTTTGGGCTGATGTCAAATTGAGATGAAGGATGGTAATGGAATGTCAACCTTTGCAAGTGGAGGGACTGATTGAATGAATGGAATGGGTGTAGGGACATCTTAGGTGAATGAACAATCCTCAAAAAGTTTAATCCCTCTGTCTAGGAAAATGAAGCAATTGAACAAAGCAATTTCAAGGTTGAAACTTAGGGTTTCATCTTAGGGTTCCATTCCATTGATTAAAAAAATCACCAAAATTTGCTTGAAGATGAGTGTATGTGATGTACTTATCCCTGAATATGCTTGGAGGACCTTTGGCAAATATTTGGAAGCAAATTGAGGTTTTTTGAGTGGTTAATTTGCTTAGGAAGCCCTCCTGGCCAAGGGCGCTGCGCCTAAGCCAAGGGCGCAACGCTCAATCCCAGGCGCGCAGCGCTTTTTTGAAGAGGGAATTTGGAGGCCTTCCCGGTGTCCAAATTGGGCCCATGATATCTCATTGGAAAGTGTATCCTATCTACATTCCAAATATACCTTTTTTCTGATTGGAGATGAGCTGACCTGTCAAAAGTTGATTCTCCCAAGACTGGTCAAAAAGTGCTGAATGGTGGTGTACAAATGCAGAGTGATGGTGCAAGCAAATTTTGAAGGCCTTCCTCAACTCCAAATGGAGCTCATGATAGCTCATTGGAAATATCTTCTAGTATAGTTTTCATTTGACTCATCAAGCAGGACATTTGGACACTCCAGCTATGAGAAAACTTCATTTTCCCAAGGTCACTCCAAAAGTGTAGCAATTCTCCCGTGACACCTGTATTTTTTACATTGCTCTAAAAAAATTACACCTATGTAAAATCTGAAGGGGTTTTTTCTTCTTGGACCTATGATGGAAAAAAACCTCTCTCACTTTTGTCAAATTCATCTATGTTTGGTCATAAACATAGTTTGAAGAAAAAAAGGCCCTATGAGTGACAAATGGCTTGGCTCTTGGAATAAATTCCTAAAAAATGATGGAGGCATGATGTTTATGAGTTGGTATGGCTTCATTCTTACTAATATGACATGCCATATGGATCTTCTTCTCCTATGCCTCTTTTCCATAGCAAACCCTAGCTTAGTGGAAGAGGAAATTAGGGTTTAGTGCTTCCTTCGGGTCATTTCTGCCATTGATCACTATTTGGCACTCTGTTGGACCATTAAGCTCAAAAACCCTAGTCATCTATAAGAACAAGTGTCTCCTCTTCTCCTTGCTGCAATTTGTCTTCATTCAGGAATAGACCACCTACTTTACCAGTACTTTCGGTGATGGACCTTTTAACACTCCTGTAGAAGTGCCAAAGTTTGTCCATTTCCTCATGTGAAGACTCTGAACTGAAGGATAGTCTTCTTCAGAAACTCTTTAGGTATTTCTTGAATAACTAGGTGCTAACCTTCTATTACATCTGATCCAGCTTCTAGCAAAGGAAAAGCAGTGTTTGGAACACTAATGATGACCTTAAAACATGTGAAACCCTAATTGACCTAGTGGGAGGGTTTTTTGACCTGACCTTGACTAAAACTTGGCTAGGAGACCTTTAAGTGAAGACAGAGTACTTGTTAAAGTGTTGTATTGAAGATCCAAAATCCAATGTACTTGATTTATCTAAAGAGCCTATAGAGATAGTTTTGAGACCATCAATGCTTGAGGAACTTGGGGAACATGGGAAAAAGTTAGCTATATGAAACCCTAGAGGGAAAGTGGAGTCATGGAAAAGTGAAAACAGGGTAATGAGGTTATAGGCAGAGAAGGAGGCTGAAAATATTAGGTAAAAATCCCATAAGAAATTTGTAGGAGTGACAGGGTGACCATGGAATGGCAAGCTGATAGAATAGTGAAAAAGTTTGAAAAAGGATAATGAAGGCAGTGAGATTTCTAAAACTCACAATATTCAAAGAATGTTGTTTTCAGAAATCTAGAACCATTATAGTCATCTACAAATAATGAAAAATACTGATGACTAACAATCTGCTGAAATATGATAGGTGGCAAGGCTAGAGGAGCTCACCTAACAGGTGTTGTTGTGTCTTCTATGGGATCTTGTCTAAAATCTAAGACTCCATTCTCAAGCTTCTCACTGGAATATCTTGTTCCCCAACAATTAAACTCAAAACTGATAGTATTCCTTTCTTCTCAGTGGTTTAAAACAAATACGTTGGTTCATTTTACCATGCAAGGGATTTTTCATTATGGTAATTATCTTATATCATAGCATACACCCTGTGGTAGTTATTATGATCTTCAGTTGCTACGGAGTTTTAGATATTATGCTACAGGTGTTTGGAGATGAGTGGAGTTGTAACTGGAAGTCACCTCCACTGTATCTTTATTACAGGCCTAAATTTCCGGCAGCGTCTATGCGTGATCAACCAAATGGTGATCGCATTAAAATTGTGGATCCACGATCTATTTAAACACATAACACGTACTTTGACATGTGGATGAAGTGACTCAGCTGACAGACAGGACGGACAATGGTATGCTTTTTAAAACTGCGGATTGACACCTAATGTTCACCACGTATAACCACGACTCTAACTTAACATCACTCACCGTAAACATTTCCTATCACGTGACCTAATTCATGATAAAGGATTTAAAACATATTTGATAATAGAAACAAGTGGCTTAACACAAAGCGGATGCACTTTTTTTATTTTTTATTTTAAAAAGGAAGTTATAGGAATTTTCAGTAGCATTGGGTTAAAGAAAAACAAACACAAAAAAGAATTAAACAGACTGTCTAAAAAGGGATAAAACAGACTCTACTGGAAATTTCAGTAGCATTCTAAAAAAAAATTGAAATTTACAAATTCTATCCTAAAAAACAAAAAATAAAATAGAGTCATGACTTAGCATAGAGTTGTTTTAACATTGGCTCCACAAGGGATAGAGCGCTCCCTGTGAGGCTCTAAGAATATTTGAAATTTCAGTGCCTTGTCATTGGGCTATGGAATCTTATTATGAAACACACTGGTATTTACAGTGAACTTAGGCCACCAACAGCCTTAGAAAAAGAATTTCTTGAGAAAGCACCCATTGAATGGGCCTCCAAATAGTTATGTCACATCAAGATGTTGCCACTAAAAAGTATTGTTCTGTAAAATATTGGAGATTATGAAAGGACCAAGCCATAAAGCATAAAATTTGGAATTCTTACCTGTGTCTTGATGTTGTGCATCCCATTTCAATACCAAATCTCCAATCTGAATATCTTCTTTTTTTAGTTCCTCTATCAAAAACTTGTTTTACAGCTTACCGATATTTTCTCACCAAATCATATTGTTGTTCTCGCTTTTGCTGCACTTCTATGATCTGATAAGTTCTACTGGTCATGTCATTTGGCTCAGCTTCATGATCTTGCAAAAATTTAGCTACAGGAATGGCTATTTGGATTGGAAAAACAGCATCAGTTCCATAAACCACTTGAAAATGTGATGTATTAATAGACTTTTTGATTGTCACCCTGTCAGCCCTTAAAGAAAATTTTAGTTTTGAATCCGAGGCTTTCTTGTTTTGTTCAAATAGCTTGGTGATGATTCTTACCAAACTTTTGTTATATGATTTAGCTAAACCATTCCCTTGTGGCTAGTAAGTTGTAGAGTGAGGAATACTATAATCTTCACAAAAATTTACCAATGGTGTAGCTTTAAAAGTAGTTGTATTATCTGCTACTAACCTTGATGGACATCCAAATCTGGTTATGATTCCCTCCAGAAAGTTAATGATAAATTTATGAGTAGCATTCCTGTTAGGTATTGCTTCAATCCATTTGGTGAAGTAATTAGTTGAAACAGGAATCCAACGGTGTTTTCCACTTGAAGGTGGGTGGATTTCTCCAATTAAATATAAGCCCCATTGCTAAAAAGGTGCAGAAAAAACTATGGGATTGAGAGGAAAATACTTCAAGTGTTTCTTACTAGTGAAATTCTAACATTTTTCACATGCTCTCACCTTAGCACATACATCAGGAAAAAAAAGTTTGGCCAAAAATAGCCAGCTCTCAGTATTTTGTATGTAGTAGTTCTCCAATAATGATGACCTCCACACACACTACTATGCATATCAAACATGACTTTCTTGGACACATCTAGGTCAATAAATCTCAAAAAAACTCTTGTAGGATCTTTCCAATATAAATAGTTAGCCTTGATGCATAATTTAACAGTTTTCAGCTTCAAAGATCTTACTCTGCTTTTATCAAAGTTTGGAGGAGGTTTAAAATGCTGCAGAAAATAAAGTATATCCTTATACCAGATGCACTCAGAAAGATTTAGATCTACTTCCATGTTGTCTATAGATACTGAAATTTGTCCTTCTAGATTTTCATCCATGAAATTCAAGCCCAAAACTTTACAATTTTCTTCAGCTAGTAGTTTGCCTAATCCTTGACCTTTGATTAGTTTGGTAGGCTTTATCTCTAAATCAAACTCAAGAACTTTAATCACCCACTTACTTATTTTTCCATCAATATCAAGTTGAACCAATATCTCTCTAACAGCAAATGAAGGTACATAGACAATAATTTGAGCATGCATAATATAAACTCTAAAAGCCTTCAGAGCTTTTACTAATGCATATGCATGCTTTTCCAACATTTCATACTTTAATTATGCATCTCTAAGAGCTCTGCTAAAAAATGTTATGGGAGCTTCCTTATTTTCTGAATCTTTTTGTAACAAAACAACGACAATAGTATCTTAAGAGGCAAATGAGAAAATTAAGAAAATCTTTGAGTATTCAGGGCTTACCAACTGAGGTGTTTCAATGATAGATTTTTTGATCGACTTCAAATGTCCACTCGAATTATTTTTCCTTTTTTATCTTGCAAGTAATATGCTTCACCACTTCAGCAAAATTGGGAATGAACCTTCTTAAAAATTTGATCTTACCAAGGAAAGATTGAATCTCTTCCTTGGATATTGGAAGTGTTAAGTCCTAAATTGCAATCACTCTTTTGGGATCAATTTTCACTCCATATTTAGAAACTACATGACCCAACATCTTACCTTCTTTAAGAGAAAAATGAGACTTCTTTGGATTCAATCTGTTGAGTCTCAATTTTGCCTATTTTTTGACACCTTTCCCAGGCCTTACCTCCCCTATTTTTGAACTCCTTCCACCCCTAATTATGCTTAGTTCGGCTATAGTGTTTAGTTTTGGCTAAAAGGGTGTTATAAGCTTAAGGTATGTCAAATTAACATAATAAGTGTCATTTTGCCTTGAACTTGAAGTATTATTTGATCTAATTGTATCTTTATTGAATTACCACTCCAACTGATCTAGAACCCATGTGCAGATTTTCTTTGATTCGAAGCATCTCTACAAAATCTTGAAGATAGCTCATGCTGTCACATTTCCTGCAGTCGTTTCGAATTTTCTGCACTTGTTACGGATTTCTTGCAGCAGATGCAGATTTCATGCAGTCATTCCATATTTCCTACAATAGATCTGGATTTCCTGCAGAAGCTCAGGAATTCCTACAAACGCCGATTTCCTACAACCATACTGATTTGATTAATATTTGCTTTGATTCGAAGCAGCTCCGCAAAATCTTAAATATAGCTCGTGCAGCCACATTTCCTACAGTCGTTATGGATTTCCTACAACCATTCTAGATTTTCTGCAACAGATTCGGATTTCCCGCAGCAGTTCTAGATTTCCTGCAGCGACATCAGCGATTGATTGTGTTCTACTTATTTCCAGATCTAGCAAGGATATGGGTTTGGTGGGGAATTCATTGCACAGAAAGGCTATCCTATTGGTTGCTTTAAGCCTCCTTTTGAAACAACCTGAACTTACATATTTCTTCTTGTGACCATATTTCTTGCAATTTTAGCTATGTAACAGAAATCGTCTAATCCATGCTTTCAGTCATGGATTAGACTTAACAGAAGCTAAATTCGATACTCTAGACCTGTATTGTTGGTTGATAGCTTAGATTAGTCATTCGAGCCAAATATGGGCTTTAGATATTGTATAAAAGGAGATGTATTTCATATTGTAAGGGGGTTGGGTTAGGATTTCTACCGATAAGCAATATATCATATTGTACTTGGTTGTATATTTTCATAGTAATACAATATCTTATGTTTTGTGTACTTTGTTGAGCAATCTCTTCAATTTTTGAAGGGGTTGTGAGTGAGGGAGGGCCCCTTTCACTCACAACTCCTGCAGCATAGTGTGTGTGTGTGTGTTTAACTCTTTTTTATGCAACAATAATTATTTTACACAGCTAATGCACTCTTTCTAAAGTTTCAGCAGCAGATTGTTAATTGATTTAATGATTAAGTTTATGATGTTAATTTGTTAATTTCATTTGATCAAAGCTTGGATTTATGATTGACTAAGTTGGTTTCATGATTGTTGTAATTTGATATTTTATCTTTTCATGGTCAATATTAGAAATACCGTGAGTTGTAGAGGGATGTTATATTCCACTCCATAGCCTTTGCTGCTAAAGTATTGATGCAGGAAAGAGGCATTAGTTGGTGTGTGTATGAATAGTTAATTTATGAACACTTACAGTAATAATCCTGCATATATTTTTCATAGCATCTCACAAGCTTACCTACCCTGGGTTGACAATTTATAATTATAAAATTATATGTCTATAATTTGATTCAACATTTTGTCGCTGCAGGAAATGTGTGTTCATGTGTTGTAGGAATTCCCTGTGTCGTTGCAGGAAATTAAACACAGATCGGGTTGACAATTTATTGGCAAATTAGAAGTCTATAATTTGACTCAACACAATGATATACCATATTTCTGCATTTAACAAATACTTGTCTCAAGTGTTTAATATGTTCTTGATCGAAGCTGAAAAGACAGTAATATCATCCAAATAGATGTCCAAGAATTTATTTTTTTCTCTAATGAATGCAAAGTCCATAGCACGCTAAAAAGTAGCTTCGGTGTTCATAAGCCCAAATGGCATCTTTGCATACATGAATGTTCCCCAAGGAGTAGTGAATGTTGTCTTCTCTCGGTCTTCTAGCCAAACAGAAACTTGGTTGTACCCGGAGAACTCATCCAACATGAAAATTATGTCTGACCCAGTTACCTTTTGAAGAATATGCTCCATCTTTGGCAATTGATAATTATCTTTCTTGGAGCATTTGTTAAGATTCCTGAAATCTACACATAATCTGACTTCACCACTCTTCTTTCTTACTGAAACTAGATTAGCAACCCAATTTGAGTATCTCAATGGAATGATGATTTTAGCATCCAAAAGTTTCTTCACTTTCTTCTCCATCACCGGTAACAATAGTGGATTGATTTGTCTTAATTTCTACTGGAATGGCTTAGTGCCATCTTTCAATGTTATCCTATGCTCAATGATAGTTGTATCATATGTCTTAAGATCCTCATATTTCTAGGCAAAAACATCAACAAATTCACAAAACATCTTGTGGTATTTAGTCTTTCTTTCTTCTGATAAAATTTTTGACAAATTAACATACCTTGGTTCCAGTTTTGTACCCAAATTGAAATCTTCCAATTCTGCATTTGTTTCATCTAACTGTGGTTTGACTGAAACATCATTGTGATCAAAGAGCTTCTCAAGTGGGATTAACCCCTTGGGAATATGATTGGTAGGTAGCTATATGATAGGCTGATCAACAATTTGTTTTTTCATATTTTTGGTATCTTGATAATCAACATTATCCTTCATGAGATCTTCATCTTGATCAATGTTTAAGACAACAAATTCTTCAGTAGCTTCAATGAATCTTCTAATCTCCTGGTCATCCTCAAAAACTTTCCAATGCTTGACATTATCATGAATGCTAGGTCTGAACCTAACTTCCACTTCATATTTCAGCTTTATAGGTATTGGAATCTTGAATGAGCTTGTTGAAATAGAAAGTGAATCAGCCAAAATATTACTTTCTCTTGGAACAAAAGAAATGTTAAAGGCCAGGAATGAGTCTTCTATAATGCTCCATACTACATTCCAGTAATCTCTGAGTTTGAGATGCTTAGTTTGATAAAGATTTCTGATTTGCTGAATAATAAGTTCAGCATCTCCAAAAATAGAAATTTATGAAATATTCATATCTTTTGTTGTTTTTAAACCAAGCAACAGAGCATCATATTCATCTACATTGTTAGTTGCTTCAAATTCAAGTTTGAAAGAAAAAGTTGAGCTCTCTTTCAAAGTGGAAATGAGAACTATTCATGCATCGGCTCCTTCTCTAGAACATGATCCATCAAAATACATTTGCCATACCTAAGAATCCTCATGACTGATCTGTTTTTTAGCAGTCTTCAAAATTTGAAAACTTTCTGTAGGCAGGGCATAATTATCCATAGGTAAAATGCTTGAACCCACATCAGTTGTTCTAGCATAAACTAGATGATTAGTGGGGTCTTTGCTATCACTAATGATATATGCCATCTGAGCGTCTCTATAAAGTCTTCTTTGTTCTCCTCCAAAAATAGGGACAATAGCATAAGTGAAATCCATTTGCAAAGTTTCTCCCAACCTTCTAATCCATGAACTAGAAAGTAACATGCCAAATCTACGAGGAATGTCAGCTACTGCAATATCCATCACCATTTCTCTCATGGGTAACTGAAAAAGGCTTATTGCAAGGTCTTTGATGACACCAAGGCATTGAACTTTCCGGGAATCAAAAGAGTAGAGATCTTGGTATTCTCTAGTTACTTCAAGACCTAGTTCATCCATGACTACCTTGGGCATTAAATTATGTGAGGCTCCAGAGTTCATTAGGAAATTATGCAAGATCTTATCATGAATATTCAGAGATAGATAGAAAGGAGGAGTAGAGTCATCTTTGTTTTCTACCAATGGACCTAAAATAACAGTGGGCTTGTCATCTTGAAGGTTAACAAAATTAGAGGCTACTTCGGTAGGTGTAGGCTGAAGAGCTTTCATTAAAGTCTTTTTGAAATCATCACTCTTCATGAGTTCTACAAGAGGAACAAGAATCTTTATCTTTCGTATTTCATTCTCCGTGTTAAGCAGAGCGGTTGTGACAATTTTTACACTCAAGTGAAGGAGGGTTAACTACTCTTTGGAATTTCCGATGCCTTGGAGCATCCGCGGCACTTCTGCTGGAATTTTAATTGCATCCTTATTATTCTTTGGTTGTGCAACAAGCTTTGAATTATTATCCATCTTCTTTGATCTGAGAATGTATCTACTTTGATGATCAGCTGCAATAATGGAATGATTATAAATCACTTCATTATTCTAAGTATATGACATGAAGTCTTCATAATGCCTTGTGTAGATGGATAAACCCTTCTTTATCTCTTATACAATTGATATCAACACCTTTCTCCAGCCCTTCAGTTTCCTCTTCATCTTCAAATATAGCATTCTGTAAAGAGGGTTGCACTTTTTTATCACCAATATCTCTTCTTTCTCTCTGCAAAATTTGAGGAGCATTAGGTCTTCTAAGCGCTGCACAAGCCTACCACTCACATCTATAAATATGGAAGTGTTGCTACTCTTAGACTTTGACAACCTACAAGGTTAACACCGCAAAAATTGGAAGAAAAAAAGAGAAAAAGGGCTTTGCTATAGCTGTGATAGAAAATACACTAAAGGTCATAAGTGTGGTGAGAAGAAATTATTTTACATACATTGTGTAGAGGAGGAAGAAAATGAACAAGAAACTTAAAAATAAGAGGATATACACCAAGATCCAACCCTAGAGAAAGAATATATGAGTTTGACCATATCTTGTAATGCAATGGCAGGAATTACCACTCCTCAAACTCTCAAGATAGAAGGACATATCAAGAAGAAAAATGTAATAGTGTTGATTGATTCGGGTAGTACCCATAATTTTATTCATTGTAAGGTAGCCAAGGAATTGAATTGTTTCCTATACCCAACACCAAAATGTCAAGAGATGGGTGCAAATGGAGGAACTATAAATTGCTCTAGAAAATGCCATAATATCAAGCTAACCATGGGGGAATATGTATTGAATAGTCCAATGCTTTCCATTCCAATGGGAGGCGTTGATGTTGTACCAAGAGTACAATGGTTACAATCTTTGGGGACGGTAGCTTTTAATTTTCATGAACTTTCCTTGATTTTTTTTTTCCAAAAGGAAAGGAAGTCGAACTACGGGGTATCGCAGGGAAGCCGGGAAAGATAATAAGCTCTAATGTCATGACAAAGCTTTTGAAGAAAGAACAATGAGGCGTAATTGCACAATTATGCTCACTAGAAGTTCCAACATCAAAATCGTCTATTTATGCAGATCTCCAAAAAGTCTTGGGCAATCATTCCAAGGTGTTTGAAACTCCCAAAGGACTCCCACCTATTCGTGATCATGATCATGCTATTCATTTGATTCCAGGAAGTGTTCCTCAAAACATCAAGTCTTATAGATATCCTTATGTCCAAAAGAGCGAAATTGAATGTATGATTGCATAAATGTTAGAGGTTGGTATGGTTAACCTAGTCAAAGTTCTTTCTTTTCTCCGGTAGTATTGGTGCACAAGAAGGATGGATCATGGTGCATGTGTCGGATTATAGGCAGCTCAATAAGCTCACTATTAAAGATAAATTTCCCATTCACCGCGTGATTGATGACTTATTGGATGAATTACATAGAGAATTTTATTTTACCAAGTTGGATCTTCGTTCAAGATATCATCAAAATAGAATGAAGACTAAAGATATTCCAAAAACAGCATTTCGAACTCATGAGGGTCATTATGAATTTTTGGTCATGCCTTTTGGCCTTAACAATGCACCTTCTACATTTCAAGGGCTGATGAATTCCATTTTCAAACCCTTCCTTATAAAATTTGTGCTAGTATTTTTTGATGACATACTAATCTACAGCAGGTCTTGGAAGGATCATGTTCAACATGTTAATAGGGTGCTCAAACTATTGGAGGAGAAACAATTATATGCAAAAACATCCAAATGTTTCTTTGGAGTACAAGAGGTGGAATATCTGGGTCATATTGTATCTCACGAGCGTGTTAAGGTAGACCCTAGCAAAATTAAAGCCATTAAGGAATGAAAAGTCCCCACAACCATAAATCAGTTGAGAGGATTTCTCAGGTTAACAGGGTATTATTGCAAGTTTGTTAAGAATTATGGGAAAATAGCAGCACCTCTAACAACATTATTGAAGAAAGATGCATTCTCATGGACTCCTAAAGCAACTAAGGCCTTTGAACATCTTAAAGAGGCAATGTGCCTAGCACCAGTCTTAGCTACGCCAGACTTCACAAAAACCTCTATTGTGGAATGTGATGCCTCAAGAAATGGAATTGGTGTTGTTTTAATGTAAGAAGGAAGACCCATTGCTTTTAAAATTCGTTCAATCAAAGGAAATTATTTACAAAAGGCTATTTATGAGAAGGAAATGTTGGCAATATTACATGCACTAAAGAAATGGATACCTTACCTACTGGGAAGACACTTCAAGGTAAAAACTGATCATGATAGTCTTAAACACTTTTTGTAACAAAGACTATCTTCAGAAGAGCAGCAAAAAAGGGTCACAAAGATGTTGGGTTATGAATAGGTGTAAGCATTGCTTTGTGCCATTTCTATTATCCAACCAGATTGGATAACTAAAGCAAGGGATGAATGGAAGAAGGAAAAAGAAGTGTGGACTCTCATTCAAAAGTTGCAGCAAGATCCTAGTACATCTGATACATTTAGTTGGAAAAATGATTCCTTATGGTACAAAGATCGCTTAGATATTTGTAAGAATTTCCAACTAAAACAAAATATTCTTTTGGAATTGCACACTTCTGCTTTAGGAGGACACTCGGGATTTTTAAAAACTTACCATAAGGTGAAGAAAGAATATTTTTGGGATGGCCTTAAATCTGATATTCAAATTTTTGTGGCAGAATTTTTGGTTTGCCAACAAAATAAAGTTGAGACAATTAAGACCCTGGGTCTTCTACAACCTTTATCCATTCCAAGTCAACGTTGGGAGGAGATTTCAATGGATTTTATCACAGGTTTACCTAAGTCTGAAGGAAAGAGTGTCATCATGGTGGTAGTTGATAGACTTACCAAGTATACCCCTTTTGTGCATTATCTCATCCATTTAAAGCAAGTACAGTTGCTACTACATTTATGGACACAATTCAAAAGATACATGGAAACCCAAAGGTTATTGTGAGTGAAAAAGATCCCATTTTTACTGGAAATTTTTGGACAAAGTTATTTTCTTGTTTGGGTACTCAATTAGCTCATAGCTCATCTTATCATCCTCAATCCGATAGTCAAATTGAGATAGTGAATAAATGTTTGGAAGGATATCTTCATTTTTTTGTATCTGATAAACAAACACAATGGGTCAAGTGGTTACCTGTCGTTGAATGGTGGTATAACACTTCCTTCCATACTGCAGCCATGTTATTTATGGCACTTTATGGATATCATCCACATTCCCCGATGTTGTACATATTAGCCCCTCCATTCAGAACTTTGGCCAAAAACCCCATTCAAATCCGTTTAAAACCCCTGTCGTGGCCTAAAACCCCCATATTCTGCTTAACATTACCATTTCTACCCACAAAATACATTGCAAAGGCTTAAAACCGCAATTAAAATTTATATCGGGTCTCAACCCCTTTTGTTTTGATTCCCCATGTGACTTATGTGCAAAACTGTGTGTTAAAATGAAAGGAGCCCATTGCTTTATGTTTTCGGGCCAAATCTTAGCCGCCTGATCCAAAACAAATCGACGACCCATATTTTAATCTACCATGGTGGCCCCCACGCCCGAAAACCAGTGGTCTATTCCACACCACCCATCCATAGCAGGCGGTATTTCCCGCGGACCCAGCGATTCCATACGCTGGGTGACGTGTGTCCCAGTGTATGATATCCAAACCACCCATTTCGCGCATTATTCTCTGGACGAGAGTTGGGTAGCGGAATTATCATCGATTGTCCCATCCTGCGCGCTCCATTTGACGGTGGTCATTCTCCAAAGTCGCACGAGATTTAACCCAAGTCACATAATGCTCGGGTCCACCATTCCGCCGCTGTACAATGCACTCTCCACCGTTGATTTCATTTTTTATTGTGCGGCCCAGAATTGTTCACGCATTCCGTTAATTGATCAGGTCCACCTCCACGTCGTCCCTTCCACTTAGCTTCCTGTACGCCCACGTGTCGTTTGCGTCCGCTGCCACCGTTTGCATTTTCTTCTTACGTGTCTTATTACATGGTTTATGTTACGTATCGTCGCCCTGTTCTACCTTTACCGTTTCATTGTACATTCCATCGCCACTACTTCCGCGTAACTGAGTTCACGTCATCACTCCATGGTCATGCTCGTGTCCACCACCTTTGTGTCCAATCTTCTTAACTTATTTGTGAATTTTATAGGTTGCAGTGACAAGGGATCGCCATAAATCTCCGCCTCCATTTCAGAAGCCGAGAATGCACAGCAGGACCCTGTTTTAAGAGAAAAATTTATAGAAAAAGATCCAGAAGCTGTTGTGATATGACCACCATAAAGAGGGTCAAGGATCTAAGTCTGTTAAACCCTCCAAGGTCATTCAAATACACATGGTGAGCGGATGAAGAATTAATGGGGCAGCATAAAAATATTAGCGAAGGATCGAGAGATACAGCACCCTACATCAAAGGTCTTGGATTTAAATTTAAATATTGGAAGGTACAGTGTTCAGAAAGCAATATCCTCAAGGTGCTATTTTAGTCAAGTTCCCTTCAGGAATGTACATAATGTTCACGAAGAGTTACCCTTACGCCTTGTTCCTGAAGAGATTTTCTTCCAGTTCATTTATTTCTAGAGGTAGATTGCAAAGTACAAATAATTATATTCAGTCATTCACAGTATGGGCACGAATGTTTTCCACCACCTTGTTTCAAATCAGACTATTAAATGTGTATCACCTACCTCGCTATCTGGAGCTTTCTATCTCTTCTATAAAAACTAGAAAGAAAGACATTGTAAGGGTTCCAGATTTCTACCAGCAAACGGTGCAGTGAGAAGTTCTTGTATACATCTTGTAAAGCTTTTGTGTAAAGGCTCAGAGCCCGTAGGGTCTTAGTGAGGAGGAGTTATATTTGTAATGAGGATTTTGGTCTTTGGTATCTCACAGTATGTAATTTTCTCTTATGTGTTAATATAACGTTTCATTTCATTTCATTCATCTTCTTGTACCATGTTACTGGAATGCGAGTGGCTCACTGGTTTGGTAAGGATTCATCCTAGTTGATACCCTTATTTAAAACAGTCAAGCGCTTTAAATAGGCCCATGCATGATATACTGTTCCATGTTCATTTCATCCATATTTTCTACTATATTAGTTACTTGAGGAAGGTGCTTTTAAAACGCCATTTTCATGTATGGATTCTTAGATTGATAAGCCCATATGTGGTTTTGTTGTGTATCGGGGTATCAGCCTCATGTTAACTAGTATCTACTTGATACTTTCTTCACTGCATCCACCTTCTGATATTTGATTTCTATGGCATATTATTTGAATCAGCCCTCTTTGCATTAAATTGTCTCTTAACTGTCTGATGCTTTAATATTGAAGCTTTGCATGTTGTTCCTACAATTTACTTATCTCTACATCGGCTTCTGAGAGAGTTTGGTTCCATTTAAACTAATTTCCTTGTTTTACAAGAGATAGTAAGAGAGCTTTTGGATTGACACCCAAGCCATATTTCATGTTCTCTTGCTATGATAAGATGTCCTAGGCACTGGTCTATGGCAACTCTAGGCTGTCTCTAGGAGTGACAAAATTGTCTAAAACACATCACATCATATTTAAGAGAAAATTCTAAGGTTCAAGCAGTGGAAGATCACATCGAGCATCAACAAGAAGTTCTCCAACTCTTAAAGGATAACCTAAATTTGGCACAAAATCGAATGAAACAACAGGAAGATCAACATCGCAGTGAGAGAAGTTTTGATGTAGGAGATTGGGTATTTTTACGGCTACAACCATACAAAAAAATGTCCCTCAAGCAAGCTAAGAAGTATAATAAATTATCACCAAAGTACTATTGTCCTTACAAGGTGTTGCAAAATATTGGTACTATGGAATACAAATTGGAGCTTCCTGCTTCTTCCCGAGTACATCTAGTTTTCCATGTTTCATGCTTAAAGAAGGTTATAGGTGAAAATCTTCAGTTCAAACAATATTGCCAGAACTTGATGAGGAAGGAAAAATCATATTGGAACCTGAAGTGGTCACAGAAAAAGAACTCAACAGCTACGGAATCGATCAATTTTAGAGTATCTCATCAAGTGGAAGAACTTACCCACTAAAGATTCTACATGGGAGGATGAGAATTTTATACAGAAGCACCCAGAGCTACTCAAGCATTGAGGACAACACTTTTTGAAGGAGAGGGGCATGTTAGGTCCCTATATTACTAGTTTAGTCTCTTATTGTTATTAGTATAGCCCCCTTATTGTTATTGTTGTACCCCTGTAACCCCAATATTGTTATTAGTGTGCCCTTACATTATTATTGTTAGGTCGGCTAGGATTATATTGTGGCCCATGGACTCCTATATATCGAAGGAGGTTTTGGTCATTTGTAGCATCCAAGAATTATTCATTTATGTAATGTATTGGAGGTTTCCCCCTCGAAGTGGCTGATTTATAAGGTGTTGATCTCTCTTTTCTTCTATTTTTGGAGCTGGTTTCATAACAATTAGGCTGATCAAATGAAACATTTCTAGTAGTAGCTGGTCTTGCTTCCATCTTGAGCTTGGACATCTCATTATTCAATGACTTGACCATCTTGGTCGGCTCATCTAGCTTAGAATATATGTCAGAAGTTCATGAAGATGAAACTTTAGCTTTCTGCTTCCTTTTTTCTCTATCAATCCATCCTCTGAGCCTATCAGCTGCTAATACATTAGATTCTACCTCCAGTGCATTTTCTTGCATTTGTGTTAGTGTTGTATATCTTCTTTCTCTCAATAATAAACAAAAATAAGGATCAAAGGCACCAGCATAAGTGATTTTGGTTGAAGCTTCAGTAGGTATTTACTATACATCTTATTGAACCTCTTAAAAAAATCATAAACTAATTCTCCTTCTTTTCTTTTATTGCACCAAATTCAGTGATATAATATAGAAAATCTTTCTTATCACCCCATTTCCTTAAAAATGTATCATCTAGGGTTTCAATTCTAGTGATGTTGCCAGCTATCAAAGATATGAACCATTTCCTAACATCGTCGTTAAGGCTCTAAACAAAAAATCTCATCTAGACATCTTCATGCTCAATATTTAGATTGTCAACATAGGCATAAAAATTAGCAAGGTGTTCTTCAATTGTTACCTCTCCCTCACCACTAAACTTAAGCATGTATTTGAGACAGTCTCTTGCAGGTAATGCATTCATAGGTTGAGGTAAAACTAAAGGGGCATACCTGTCAGCAACAATTGCATCCATTCGATTAGGGGGTGGGTTTGGACCTGCCATGGTATGATTTGTTGCGATTTGTTGAACAAAAATTGGTGGATTGTGAACATCAGATGATGAAGCACCAAATTTTGATGTAGAGACTGTTTTTTGTCTTGAAAACGAGGAAGGTACGAGATTTTCTGCAAAATCAGGGGATAGAATTTGCAGGACTTGTTTAGAGACAACCTTTGAGAAAACAGTAGCAGAGGCAGCAAACTTTTGTTTACTCTTTTTCTTGATTAGCTTCTCAGGGTCAGGGACTGGGATTCTAAAATGGGAATACGGGTTAGCCCTAGTTCTATCCCTTCTAGGAGCTAGAACTTCAACAATGGAGTCGCCAGGTGTAAAGCAGTCTAAAAAGACAGTTGGAACTGTACACCTCAGAACTAGACTTATAACTTTGTCATTCACCCAGGGATAAACTTCAATTCGCCTCCCCGGCAATGGCGCCAAAGATGTTAGCGCAAGGAGTCACTCCTTGACTACAAAAGGAGTAAGCCTTACACATCATAGTTCATTTCAAATTTAAAATGTTTTGAGTGGTGGGATGGCTTCTTAAAGAGTTTGAAATGATTTTTTATCTTTTAGATATTCATGCATTTGGCAAGTTGTGGAAAGTATAAATTGTATGGGTAAATTGGTAGTATAGGGAGAAGATTGTAACAAATGAAAGGAGATAGATAGCTAGTACTCAATCTAATAAATATGCTTATCCTAAATCTATCACACAGCTACAAGGATGGCTCTTTACACAATTTATGTTTTATGTAAAGTAAACAACATTTAGAAAACAGAGTACATGCATAAAGTATTTCATAAATATTTTATGAAACCTTCACTAATATTCTCTATAACATATATATGATTTGCAGGAAACTAAAAAGTAGATAATTTACTATTAGATCCTCTAACAGTTTTCTTACTCACGCCTTACTAGCTATTTCAACTCATAAATCAGAAGAAATAAACAAAGAAAATGTATAAATTATACAAACAGTATGTATATCATGAATTCAATCTAATCATGCAATGTTCTAAAGCAAGATATTTAATTCTTCTAACAATTCATTTGCAGAAATTAAACACGATCGAATAATCACGCCAAGTAAAAGAAAGAAGCAAATCAATACACAACACAGATAATTTTCCCGGGGAAAGCTTGCTACTCAAAACCCCTTTATCTTCTATTGTATATTCACCAAGGAATCATGAAACAATTACAATATACTCTTCTCACAAGAGTCTCCTGCACTCTCACAAATGTCTCACACTGATCTGGGCAAACTTGTACCAACACTTAGCCAATTCTCAGCCTGTCTTCAGCCTGCCTTCCTCACACAGTTTATATGGAATGTATTCCCTATTCTCAAGGAATTTCAGCCTTCCTCAACTGTGTAAGTATCACGGGCATCCTATGGTGTTTTAATTGCATCTGGGTAGTTTACAAAAAATACAACTGATAGTTAACTTCCCTTTAACCTCTATCTCAACTAGGTCTTCATCAGAACTTACATGCATGCAACTATTAATAGTAAATCATCAGTCACTTGATAGATCACTTCATGTGAATCAAATCTGATTTGATTCACTTGACCTCTCACTAGTGCAACAATTAGTTACAACTAGATAGAATGACTTTAACTCGCTTAACTGAGTTAACTGATTTCTCATGCATTAAAAACTAATACACTAACTGCAAATTGTACTCTAATACAACTAGAATCACTCTACATGCCTCACTAAGCACCCTCAACTCGAAATTAGTGAGCTAACTGAGTCTATCACACTCAGTTAACTATTACAAGTGATTATGAGATAAGATTACAATTTATTGTCCAATTTAATTAAAGGAAAATTAAATTAGACGCACTAATGTATCGCTAGGACCCATCACTGTGTGACTATCGCTTGGACCCATCACTATCTGACATGTGATCCCACACTATTGTGTGTGTCGTCATGTTGTTTCTGGATGCCAATTTCATTGTTTCTTGTTGCAAATTTCAACACTCCCTCTCAACAAGAAAGGAATCAATCTTTCCCGATCCGGTACCTTTGGAATGTCTTGCATGCAGCATTTCTCTAGTGTTGTTCACACATGCAACACTTCTCTAGTGTTGTTCACACATGCAACTCTTGCATGCAACACTTTTGAAATTGAATAGCCTCCAAACAACTGAATCAATATAATTCATTTGTCATCAGAGTCTTCTGATTGCTGCTAGCTATTGCACATGTTTACTGTATTCTCTGCAATGTTGACATCTGCATCCATGCACTCTGCACTACTGCCAACTCTGATTTGCGGTCCAGTATCCGACACATATCATTCTGATTTCTTTCCTCTTGACATCTGACTACATCAATCTAACTGATCCTTCCTACTACTATTGTACTGTGGGCTCCTCGTAGCTAGGTTTGATCCATGAGACACACCATCTCAATGAATCCTGCCCAAATTTATTCTTGGGATTAATTCCACACATCGCCCCACCTCACATCTAGAGGTATAGTTGCATGTACTATGCCCATATGCCTCGAAATTTCCCCCTCTGGAGGTCTTTACATGAGTGGTTTCTACCACTCCATGATCCTCATCTTGTGGTTGCTCCACATCCTAAGGTTCACCCTTTGGAACCAAGAGTTCCTCATCTGCATGCAAATCAAGCTCCCTCTCAAGGGACAATCACATGTATTTTTCATACTTCCCCATGGTACATCCCTTCCATGTGTCTATCTGCGCAAGGGTACCCTTTGGAAGCTCCGTAGATATCTGTTGCATGACCTTCGAAGCACTGTGGTGTAGATGGCCCAATATCATGTGCCATAACTCACCCTGATCTCGCCTCACCACTTTGTTTGCTTTACCCATCAATGTCGCGTGGTCATCTACATCAAGTTTGTAGATATTATTCACACGAACCCCAATCTTCTTAACTTTTCTTGTGGCTTTTTGATGAAGGAATGCTTTCCCTTCACTGAAAACCACATCATATCCTCTATCCTCCAACATGGAAACTGAAACTAAATTATTTTTCAAGCCTAGTACATGCATGGTATATTTTAATAAGAAAGGTTTACCTGACTGTCTCTGGTAAGTAACTGTAACAATTCCGGTAGCGTTATACCTCCCATCATCACCTGTATCGATGTGCATATGAAGTTCCTTCTCCTCCAAGCTACTAAAGAGTTCTTTGTCTCCCTTCATGTGGAAAGATGCACCACTATCCAAGTACCACACTGATCCCATCGCAATAGACACCATGCATGCGATGAGTGAGAAGTCCAACTCAAATTGTGACGCCAAAGCCTCACCAGCTACAGATTCTGAAGCCTTCTTGTTTTCCTTCTTCTTATGTGGAAAATTAGTGGCATAATTTCCATGCTCGTGACAGTGAAAACATTTCACTCTGGACATGTTAGGCTTCTTGCCTTCTTCACTAGTCTTAGATTTGGAATAGGATTTCTTTCCCTTCCCCTTCTTTGCCTTACCAGCCAAGGTACAATTTTCCTTGTCATCTGTTTTAGATGAGGATCCATCCCTGTTATTCTACCTAAATTCTTCTTGTACCAAATCCGACCAAATTTGCTCCCAATCTAGTAACTTCTCCCTCCCTTGACAAAGTCCTGATAACTATGTCAACTCTTGTGAAGGCCTAGAAGTGATAGGATCACCAAGATATCATTTGCTATAGTAATTCCGACACTCCCATCTCATCACAACATTGGATGAACTTAGTCAAATATTCCAGAATAGTGTCGCTTTTCTCTATTTTGATTTTCCTGAGCTTGTCCTTCAGTGCCAATTTTTTGTGGTCACTACTGCTCTGAAACAAATTTGTCAAAGCCTTCTACATTTCATATGGATTCGCTTTTCCATGGACACTAGAGACAATGTGATCTCGAACTCCCTCTAATAATATCCTCCTCGCCCTTGCTACCTTCTTTTTCCAAGCATCAAGAAGAGCGACGTATGCTGCTACGGGCTTGGGAATATCATTCTCAATGAATTCTTTCAACCTGTTGTCCTTCATCACTGCCTCCATTCTGTCTTTCCATGCAATATAATTATAACTACCCTCAAGTGCATATTCCAATCTTAAGCCATTGAAAGCCATCTTGATCCGTCTTTCACACAAAAGAATATTTTTGCAAACTTGAATGTTATTCAACACAAACTCAATTTCTTCTCCACTATAGTGATTTCCTACACTATGATACCATGTAGAAATTATACTAAAAGTATGTATATCATGAATTAAATCCGATCATGAAATGTTCTAAATCAAGATATTGAATTCTTCTAACAATTCATTTGCGGAAATTAAACAAGATCGCATAATCACGCCAAGTAAAATAAAGAAGCAAATCAATACACAACACAGATAATTTTCTTGGGGAAAGCTTGCTACTCAAAACCCCTCTATCTTCTATTGTATATTCATGAAGGAATCATGAAACAATTACAATGCACTCTTCTCACAAGAGTCTTCTGCACTCTCACAACTGTCTCACACTAATCCGGGGGAAATTGTACCAACACTTAGCCAATTCTCAGCTTGTCTTCAGCCTACCTTCCTCATGCATTTTATGTGGAATGAAATCCCTATTCTCAAGGAATTTCATACCTGCAATATGAGGTTCTTCATACCTACAATATGAAACAAAAATCTCATATGATAAAGAAAAACCACAATATACATCCTCTTGCAGGTGAGGTAAATTTTTATGAGCTTAACAATCTCAGCCCATTCGTTCTTGAGGTAACTGCTGGGAATTCCTTTGGCCTAGTTGGGATCTTTGTGTCCATCTTTAAGGAAACTGTTGAGGTCACTTCCAGTGATGACTTGGCCTTTAAACCACTTTTCTCCTTCCTGTGGAAGGTTGACAGCCTCAACAATTGACTCTGCTGATACCTACAATCTGAGACCATAGATAGTTTCCTCCTGTCCATTAAACAAGTATGCAAAATCCTGAGGTACTCCTAAGTGAGAGCTTCCTAGTCTTGAACACAATGGATACCACCCTACTTGAACAAACAACCTTCTCACATTCGGATTAGCATCAACTAGGTCATCTCCTTGGGGTTCAGTTAATTTTAGTTGAGGGTCTTAATACCTACAATATGAAACAAAAATCTCATATGATAAAGAAAAAACACAGTATATATCCTCTCACAGGTGTGGTAAATTTTAATGAGCTTAATAGTCTCAGCACTTTCTTTCTTGAGGTAACTACTTGGAATTCCTTTGGCCTAGTTTGGATCTTTGTGTCCATATTTAAGGAAACCGTTGAGGTCTCCTCCAGTGATGACTTGCCTTTAAACCACTTTTCTCCTTCCTCTCGAAGATTGAAAGCCTCAGCAATTGACTCTACTGATACCTGCAATCTGAGACCATAGATAGTTGCTTCTTGTCCATTAAAAGAGTGTGCAAAATCCTAAGCTACTCCTAAGTGAGAGCTTCCCAGTCTTGAACACAATGGATACCACCCTACTTTAACAAACAACCTTCTCACATTCCTATTAGCATCAAATAGGTCATCTCCTTAGGGTTCAATTCATTTTAGCTTTCCTCCTTTCTTAGTCATCTTTAGTAATAAAGAAGGTTGTCTACTGAAATCTGATAGGTGGCAAGACTAGAGGAGCTCACCTAACAGGTGTTTTTGTGTCTTCTATGAGATCTTGTCTAAAATCTAAGACTCCTTTCTCAAGCTTCTCACTTGAATATCTCATTCACCAATAGTTAAACTCAAAATTGATAGTATTCCTTTCTTTTCAGTGGTTTAAAACAAATACGTTGGTTCACCTTCCCATGCAAGATATTTTTCATTATGGTAAGTATCTTAGACCGTAGCATACACCATATGGTAGTCATTATGATCTTCAGTTGGTTTCAAAGTTTCAGATAGTATGCTACAGGTTGTTGGAGATGAGTGGAGCCGTAATTGGCAGTCACATCCACTATATCTTTATTACAAGCCTAAATTTATGGTAGCGTCTATGCGTGATCAACCAAACGGTCATCGCATTAAAACTGCGAAGCCACGATATATTTTAACACATAACACATACTTTGATATCTGGATGAAGTGACTCAGCTGAAACACAAGACGGAAAATGGTAGGCTTTTTAAAACTGCGGATTGACACCTAGTGTTCACCACGTATAACCACGACTCTAACTTAACATCACTTATCGTAAACATTTCCTATCACGTGACCTACCTCATGTTAAAGGATTTAAAACATATTTGATAACAGAAACACATGAAATAATTCATTATAAAGGATTTAAAAGTATTTGATAACATAAACATGTGGGCGAATTTTTTTTATTTTTTATTTTATTTTTAGAAGTTACCAGAATTTCCGATAACATCGAGTTAAAGAAAAACAAACACAAAACATAATTAAAAATGTTTTCCAAAAGGGCTAAAACAGACGCTACCAAAATTTTCGGTAGCGTTCTAATTTTTTTTTTGAAATTTACAAATTCTATCCTAAAAAACAAAAAATTTAAAATAGACTCATGACTTAGCATAGAACTGTGCTAACACATACAAACAATTGTCCTTCAAGCAAGCTAAGAAGGATAATAAATTATCACCAATGTATTATGGTGCTTACAAGGTGTTGGAAAAAATTGGTTCTATGGCATACAAATTGGAGCTTTCTGCATCTTCCCGAGTGCACCCAGTTTTCCATGTTTCATGCTTAAAGAAGGTTATAGGTGACAAGCTCCCAGTTCAAACAATATTGCCAAAACTTGAAGAAGAATGAAAAATCATATTAGAATCGGAAGTAGTCACAAAAAAAAGAACTTGATAGCTACGAAATCGATCAATTTCATGATATATCATCAAGTGGAAGAACTTACTCGTTGAAGATTCGACATGGGAGGATGAGAATTTTATACAAAAGCATCTAGAACTACTCAAGCATTGAGGACAACACTTTTATGAGGGAGAGGGGCATGTTAGGTCCCTATAATACTAGTGTATCCCCTTATTGTTATTTTTAGTATAGCCCCCTTGTTTTTATTGTTGTGCCCATGTAGTCCCCATATCATTATTATTGTGCTCCATAGAAGCCTATTATTGTTATTGTTGTGCCCTTACATTCTTATTGTTATGTCGGCTAGGACTATATTGTGACCCATTGGACTCCTATCTATAGAAAGGAGGTTTTGTCATTTGTATCATCCAAGAATTGTTCATTTATGTAATGTAAAGGAGGTCGCCCCTCGAAGAGGTTGATTTCTAAGTCATTGATCTCTTTTTTATTCTATTTTGTGAGTTGGTTTCATAATAGATTGAAACAAATGCTGACGTAAATTATAAGAGTTTTAAATATTGTCCTTGCTATATTTTTAATTGTGAGAAGTTTAAGATTTGTAATTGACCCCAAAGAAGCTCAAAAATTACAAGGCATAGCTACTAACTCAACCTATAAGAAAAATATCAATAGAAAGGCTTCAAAACTTTTGAATTTCATAAAATTTTGACAAATTTGAACTACGAGGTTGGTACTTCTATGTTCACTACTTTAATATTAAGAAACCTTGAAGCCCTTTTTGGAGTTATATTCTGACATGCATCTTGTCCTTGTTTTTCACTACTCTTGAATAGTTCACGTATGTGTGTACTTTGTGATATGTTTACTATTGAGTTCTAGATCAGTTTATGAATTAGCTAGTTTCTCTCACATTCTTACTCTTTCAATTAGATAAATTTTATGTTATAAGAACTTATTAGATTAGCATACTAACTATTATGGAGCTTTTCTAGTAAGTTAGACATTTGATTTTGTCCTAGGTTTCAGCTAATTATCTCCTTAACGGTGAGCTATGTGTTTAATAGCCTGTCACTTCCTCTTTATTATATTTCTCTTAACTGTTATTTAGTTTAGATTATTTTCATATTGGTTCATTTAGTTAATATTACTTTAGAATACACATATCCCTAGTGTGAGAACCCCTAATATCTCATAGCATTCTAAAAAACCAAGAATGGTTACCATGCCAGAATGAATGGTTCTCTTATCCCAAACAATGTGAGGTATAATTGGGACCTCATTCCAAAGAGAACCTCTTGAAAGTCATTTACCCTTGTCAACACCCCTTTGGTTTCATATCAAAACTGCCTCCTTCAAAAAATATGTCCTCAAAGCTTTGTAATTAAGGGTGTTACATGTGATCAAAATAAATATAATGATATCCTTATATTCCTACATTAGTCTTGTTATTGATGATGATCCATCCATTCAAACTCAATTCTTATTGGCTTTGATCCTTGGTCATTGGTTGTTGCATAATGATATTTCCTTTGATTCCGTGTAATGTTGTTGTGACTTTTCCAATTTTTGGTTGTTGTTGGACTTTGTTAATATCTTGATAAATAATGATTTTGTGATGCATTGTTCCACGAATATTTGTGAGTATTCCAACTTATTCCTTGATAATGTTGATATTTATATTCTTGTCTTCCATTAAATCTTTCTTCATAATGAGGATGTCGATATGGTTTCATATTTGACGGTTTCCTTCTCTTTGAATATTCATCTCATTTGTCTTATTTTTAGAGACAACAACCTCCTCTATCCTCTTTTCTTGATCTTTGATTAATTTAGTCTTGGAGATAATACCATGGTATTTGACATGTGCATCCTCTAAATGGACTTCAACTTCTTCAAGTCACTTTTGGAAACTTTCATGAACCATTTCCTCTTTCTCCTTTTAAAGCTACCATGTGACCCCATCTATAAAATCCCAACATCCTTCTTTAATTCTAGAATACATGCATAATTTTACCTCATATATGTCCAAGGATTCTTCAATCTTCTTACAAATTTCTTCTTCAATTCTTTTGGTAGTGTCTTCCTTTAAGATCCTTTTTTCTTCTTGACTTTTAAAGTGCCTCATTTCTTCTTTCAATCCCTTGAATTCATCTAGTAGATTTTATTATGGTTTTGCAACCTACATATTTCCTCATCTTTCTTTTCAATCATTCCTTTGCCTCATAATTTTCTTGATTCTATTTATATTTTTCTATTTTTGAACCTCCTTAACAAGTTCTTCATTAAGGCCTCCTATCTTAGATAATTCATTACATTTTTGTATGTTGCCTCCATATTTGTACCCTTAATCCTTTTTTTTTAAATAATTCCTTAAAAACTTCCTGTGTGATGTTCCATCTAGTCTCGAAATCAATATTATTCCACCACTTCAATGTTTCACCATAAAATTATTTATTAACCTTGAAGGATTCATACCATTTTCCTTTATTGTCCCCAACCATCCCTTGTGATTGATTTCAACTTGATCTTTGTTTCCATTAAATTTTGATATATCCATTGATTCTTAATTAAGGCATAATACAAACCTTTACATTAAAACTTCAATATATTAACAATAAAGGTATCAATAGTTATTATCCTTTTACAAGTATATTCTCTTATATTTTCTTGTTCCAATGGCTTTTGAATCACCTTAATCAAATACCCCAATCAAAAGTTAGGACAATTTGAAGTCAACGTGCCTTTTAAAATCATTTTTTGAAGTTTGTCCTTCTAACTAACCTTTATTCTAGTGTATCTCTAAAAGATCAACTTGTATTACTCTGATATGTCTTCTCTGCAATTCCACAACTCTGATCAAAATTTTATGTGTGAAGTGAAAGTTATGTCGACTTTCTCAAAACATGCTAATTTTTTACTTCTTTCCAAGTGTGACATGGTATAGAATGCCATGTATCCAAATTGTCAATGATTACCTAAGGTACTTCAATATGTCTCTTCATAAATCTAAAAATTTTACAAACTAAAACTATGTTGGTAAAAGGTTACAATAAACCTACCAAGATGACTTCTTTAAAAGATGATTAAGGACAAATCATAAACATGACTTTCACAAGGTATATATTCAAAAATGTAGTGAACCCAAACTTATAATTTTTACCATATGTAACTAGAGATATCTTTTCAATCGTCTCAAAATTTCATGGTTTTAAGTGTCCCAAAAAATTATTTATAAAGAAACTTCCAATATCACTTGTTTGAAGTTGATTTCGAGACCATTCACAAACCTTAAATTACATAGGTTATATTTATGAAAGTATAGTGAGCCTAAATATAAAATTGTTACCATATGTGCTTCAATGTATTTCCCTAATCTTCTCAAAAAATTTTGCCCTGAAGCTTCCTATAAGAAAAGTTATAGCGAAAATTCCATGACGTTTCATTTGAAGCAACAAAACCCTAGGTTCATATGATCTGATACCAATTGTTATGAATCAAATACATAAAACCTGAAGTATAGACCATGTACACTAGTGTAAGCATGCAACACAACTTTAATATAGATAATAGAGATGAGTTACACAATAACTAATCAGATAATACAAGAACCTTGATCAATATTTGTGCAGGAAAAAAATGAAATATAGATTTAAACAGAGACATGGGGATACTTCAAAAATTGAACTTCAATTCATTAATAACATTTTTTGAAACGTATTTACATGTAGAATTGAAATAAAATAGCTCGGGCAATGGTATATTATCTCTAAGAAGAGATGTGATGGCTACATGCCTTCTGAACTGCATTTTAATGAGGCTTGGAGGCCCTTTTATGATTGAGAAACAATGGAAAACCATAAACATCCAAAAACCTAACCATAGGATATGAAGCGGAAAAATTTTGTGGGTCTCGTTGGGGTTAGTTGGTACATCAACTTCTTGTAACTTTGGCATACGATATTTGTTTGAAACGTATAATACCTCTTCAGAAATATATATTCGAGGACAACTAATTTCGACCGAAAACATGTGCAATTGGCTACAGGTCTGCCCATTTCCAAAAAAATGTTGTTTAGGGCCTCAAAAAATCTCTAGAAGATTAGGACTCGAAAAAACTACCAAAAATATTAAATTGTGCTACAATTAAGGAAATTGAAAGAAACATTGTTGGGGGTCCAACTGGAGTAGGCAGATGGCCACCAATATCCACCTAGATCAGTCCTCCCCTCTTAGAAAGCAATGGTACCCATTGCGTTGAGTGTCTTCATGAGATGGTGAAACTTCTGCGGAACTTTGTCCCTAGTGAGCCACTTTCCTTGGTTTGAGAATTGGTCAGCTTTGACAACCGAATACATTTGGATCCTTTGTTGGCGATTTTTCTTGACCTGTGTGTCCATTATCTGATCATTTGTGGCTTGTTCCATGTTACTTGGGTTGATATTTGTTGGTGTTAGTTGTTCAACAATGTCTAGTGTGTCCAACAATGGTATAAAGTATGTTCGGAGGAGGTTCATATTGAACATCGGGTGCGTGCCAAGGATTGGGGGGATGTTGAGCTCGAAATTGTTGTCTCCCACAACCTTGGTGATGGTGTACCTATCTTGGAGTAGTCGAAGTTTTTTATGGGCTTCGACAAGGCATTCTTTCCACAAATGCAACCAAAATTTTTCGCCTACTTAAAACTTATATGGCACCCAATGTTGATCATGTTGTTGTTTGTACTTGGAATTATATTTATCCAAGATGTCGTGAACCTATTGGCGGACATTTTGGATGCATTTAATAAAATTGGTTTCTTTATCATCCTTGGACTGTACATGTACAGATTCTGCCTATCTGGTCACATGAGGCATGGAAATATCAATCAAACACAACTATTGAAATCCCATACCCACTTGAAAGGGGCTACGTCTTGTCGAGCTATGGAGAGATTTGTTATAGTTGTGTTGCACATAAGGAAGCCTCTCATCCCATGTTTGTGGATTCTTGGAGTTGTAAATACGTAGTATGTGCATGATCATCTTTTTGACCTCCTCTCCTCCCAAAGGTGCATTTATCCAAGTTGGCACATAGTTTGTGTTGTCACAGGGTGTGAAGGACTTATTGAATGTGTTGAAAGTGTTCTTCCTAATTCTTGCTGAAGAAGAGGATTTTTTCCAGATATACAACCATAGACGAGTTGGTAAAGGGAAGCAAAATTTCATCCTTCAGCCTCATAAAAGTTACAGGGGAATTTTTCAACCCGAAAGGCATGACCAACCACTCAAAAATGCCCTATTTGGATTCTAAGGCAATATTCCATACATCTATGAGCTCTATTGGAACTTGGTGATAACCAGACTTTAAATTGATCTTGTTGAAGTACTTGGCCCCCTTGAGTTGGTCAAGAAGGTCATCAATCCATTGGATTGGATACATATTCCTAACAATGATTTTATTTAGTGTCTGATAATCTAAGTAGAGTCTCGAGGTCCCATCCTTCTTTTGTACAAGTACAATCAGTCTCACACAAGGTGAGGAACTTGGTTGGATGTTCCCTTATTGCAGCAACTCCTAGATGTGTTGCTTCATTTCTTCATTTTCTAGAATATAGTAGTGGTATATCATCCCATTGGGTAGAGTCACTCCAGGAGTCAGATCGATTGAATGCTTGACCTAATAGTGCAAAGGTATCCTTGTGGGTGAGGAGAAGATGTTTATGTATTCTTCCACGACCTTATCCACCTACTTCTGATGTGTGTTGGAACCCTTCTCAGGGGTTATGGATGTAGCCATGATATTCCCTTTACTTTGAGAGTGAATCGGAAAGAAAACAAATGTGTCAGTCTCGAAGATGATCTTACTGCATTACTTAGTAGAGATCTTACTACATTTCTTAGTAGATATCTTACTACATTGCTTAGTAAAGATCAAAGAGACAACAGTAGGCAAGGCTACCTCTGGTATCCTATATAACTTAATGCCCAAAGTAATAATAACAATGTGAGGCCTGGAATCATACACATCATATGTCGCTTCCACAAATATCGTTGGCCTAATAACACATCAAAAACTTCAAAAGGAGAAATATCACACAAGACCTCATCCTTGAAGGACTTGATGTTGTAGGGAATGCAACATTGTTGGCTAATTCAGAGATCTCATGCTTGGTAGAACCACCTGATGGTGTATCGGTGTGGATATGGTGTGGTCGGTAGGCCGAATTACTTAACAACATCTGTTGAGATTAGTGGCTCCCACTATCGACAATGAACTACATCATAGACCCATTCACCCACATATGTGAGCGGAACAAACACTCACCTTCCTTTAGATCTTAAGCTCAATATTCTGAACCTTGGTGGTGGAAACAGTGGCATTGGGCTCTGCATCAATAATATGATTCCCTTTTTGATTCCCCTCGTTGGGTTCTAACTTAGAGTTGAAACATGCATATGATTTTGAAGCCTTCAGCTCGACCATAAGTGACTCCTTGGCGTGACACTCATTTGTATTGTGAGTGGGACTCTTATGGAACTCACACCACTTTCCAGTGTCCTTATTTGTCTTCGTGGTGTTGTTCTTTTCTTTTGAATTCAATGGGTTGTTCTGGGTCACCCCACCTTGGCTCTATCCTTTGTTTCTCAGTTTGGGGGTGCCTTTCCTTGTTTCGGATTCACAGATCCAAAGTCTCGCTTCTTTTGTTTAAATTTTTACTCAATATTGACAACATATCGATATGCGGTTCCAAGCAAGGAGATGTCCAGGAACTCCATATCATCCTCGATTTATTTGTGTCGGCATTCATGGTACTTCAGCACTAGATTCCACTCAGTATCCTTGATACCCAAATTCATGTGAAGGGTATGAAAATTATTTGTGAACTCCAACACATCTTGGTCCCTTCTCTGCCGTAGTGTGGTCCATTTTATGTACTTATCTTCATAGCTCCCAACAGGGTGATATTGTTCCTTGATTAATTCTTGGAAATAATTCCAAGTGGGTGTGGCTAAAAATAGTGAGGGTTCCTTCTCTCCCATCTACTTGCAGTAGGTTTCCCACCATTCCCTAACATGGAGGGTGACCTTAAGGAGTGCAAAAGTAATATTTTCCCTATTGGAAAAATTATGGACTAAAAAGTATCCTTCTAGCATATTTAACCATTTATCTACAACATTTGCATATATATGGCCTTTAAATATAGGAATTTCAAAGTTAACCTTTACCTTGAAGGGGGTGGAACCTCCTAGGTGGCTACCAAATGAAGATGCTTCGCCTGCTAATACTCGTCAAAGGATTTGGGAAAATTTATCCATCAACTCATTCCTTTGTCGCTCAAGGGCTTCTTTGAGCAAAATTTTTAAAGGATCTCTTACTCTATCATCTTTATTTTCTTCCATCATGGGAGTTCATTGGGGTCAATGAGGTCAATTTTTCAAGGTTTCAACGAGTTCAAGTCCTAACTCCTTATACCCCTACCTCATTATGGACATGCACAGAAAAACAGAGAAAGACCATATTGCTTTGATACCATTGATCTAGATTTATGCAGGAATGAAATGAAATAAATATTTAAACAAAAACACAAAGATACAATGAAAACTAAACTTCAATTCCTTAATAACAAATACTGAAAATTGTTTACATGCAGAATGGAAATAAATTAGCTTTGGTGATCTTAGTTTATCTCTAAGAATATATTTGACGGCTACATGCCTTCGGAACCATGTTATAACAAGGCTTTGAGGCCCTTTTATTGTTTAGAAACAATGGAAAAATATAAACATCCAAAAACCTAAGCCTAGGAGATGAAGCATTAAAAGTTTATGGGCCCCGTTGGGGTTAGTTGGTACATCAATTTCTCTGAGTCGTAACTTTGGCATACGATCTTTGTTTGATGTGTATGATACCCCATTAAAAATATCTATCTAAGGACAACATCTTTCGACCACAGACCCATGCCAAAGGCTAACAATTTACCAATTTTCTAAAAAAAACAGTGTTTGGGACCTCAAAGACCTCAAAGACCTTGTCAAGTTTCAACAAACTAGTTGGCCTACACAAGCAAGAAGTAAGCCCAAAGATAATATAAGTCAGCCTAAAATCATGGACACAAATTCTATATAAAGAATAATTAGACCACAGCTTGGACACAATTCACTCACTTCAAGTTCGTGTTAAAAAATTATATATTACAGAGCAATGTAACACATAAAATATGTGGAAACTCAAACATAGAAATAACATATAAAATAAGAGAGACACAGATATATGTGGTTCACCCAACTTGGGCTACGTCCTTGGAAACATCCAATCCTTCTTTTTTATTATCCAATAAAATGAAGAGACACAACCTACAGCAGATCAGTTGTGATATCATCCACTCTCACACAGTCCTCCTTTCTATTTCTCGCTCAGAATATACACATGATACACAATCGCAATACCATACCCTCATACAACAGAGGGGTTTCCTTCTAGGGCAAAAAAACCTAAATTAAACATAACTTCTATCGTCAAATCATCTACCTAATGAACGGCCCAAATTGACTACGAAATTACAATATTTTACAAGGCAATTTTACATATGTTTTTAGCTTCGGAGGTGTTTCCCCCAAAAACCCCCCACCATGGCGGGGAGGCTCCAAAAGGTCGCCACCCCCCCTGACGGAAATCAAACGACGGGCAACGTTTTTGTCCCGTTAAGAACAGTGGTCCAACGTGGCGATACATCTAAATAAAGAAGATAATTAGGCTCCATACCCAACAGTTCAATCACAAGGAATAGAAAAAGTACAAAGTAGAAGAGGATGGAGGAAGAAGTGAAGGAAAAGTTTTTCTGAATTAGTTTTGGGCGATGTCTCTCCATACATGCAAATAAATTAGGGCTTCAATCTATTGTAGGAATCTGAGTTGCAGTACTATCAAAAATTTGAGTATCAAAGCCACTAAAATAGTTCAATTTTCTTAGTACAAATGAAAACAACATATGTCACAAACATTCAAAGAATAGTCTTACAATATTCATGACATATGCATGAAAGTGTGTTGGCTCAACGAGCTTCTGAATTAAGTAAAAGTTCCAAGATGCATTAAGAAAGTGAACACCACTAGCCCTAATAGTGGAGCATTAGAGTAATCACTCGCTCCTCAAAAACAAATATCATCCTCTCCAATGCCTAGTAGGAGGAGCCAAGGTGAAAAGTACTTTTGCATGTACAATGAGGGTGTATATATAAAAAATGGGTTGATCATTCACCTCCCTTGTGACTCTTGGAATGCCCTCATGATTGTTTGACTTCTCTAAGACCTTTCAACTTCCTACATGACTTTTCACATTACATGGATGACTCTTGGACTTCCACTTTACATTAAGTTTCTCTAATATTGAGTTTACATAATCCAAAAAATGATGTGGCACATGATGACTCATGACATGACATGGACTGCATGATGACATGGCAATGTCAAATCACCCTTTGTTTCTAGTTCCTTTGTCTTCTTGAAAGGTGGTGCATGTTCTTCTTATTCCTCCTCCTCATGACTCGAAGATAAGGATTCTTCTATGTGATTTTGATCTCCTCTCCTTTTTTTTGTAGCATTGTATTCCTTTGTCTTTTCGCATGATGATCATCTGGTTTCTTCAACTCCACAGGTGTCTTCTAGCATGGTCTTCTTATCCATCTCCTTCATCATCATCATGTCATAGTGTGAAATAATACATGCGATTGGAATCCACTCATGACAAGACGACATCAGTCTGATAAACCCCTAATCTAACATGTTTCATGAAATCACTTATCATGGTTGGAATTGGTGATTGGTCAAGTGATTGACTCAGGGATTGCACAGTTCCATAGGTCAAGGTATGGGACTATGGCTTGAGACTGCGCAATGCGCATTTCCAAAGGCCTGGGCAGAGGGACTGCGCAGTTTAGGTACTCAAGGGCTCAAGTTGGAGGCTTGAGGCTTGAGACTACACAATGCGCAGTTCTAAAGGCCTAGGATGAGTGACTAGGCAATTGAGGGAGTCAGGAGGTCAAGCTTGAGGCTTGACGTTTCCCAATGCGCATTTCAGATGGGATAACAAGTTGGGAGATTATGCAGTTTAGGGGTTCATTGAATCAATATTGAGGCTTGAGGCTTAAAGTTTCCCAATGTGCAATTCAATAGGGATAGAGGCCAAGTTATTGTACAATTCAAAAGCTTGAGTTTGAGGCTTAATTCTTGAGATTGCGCAGTGCGCAAAGAAGGTCAGATGGAGATGAGGATTGCGCAATTCTGGAGCTTAAGGACTAGGACTGAGTAATGCACAGTTCTAGGAGGAAGAGACTTCCCAGTGCCAAGAGACAAGGTTGCTGCTTGAGGACTGATACTTCTCAGTCCACATTTCAGGAGGGTTGGATGAGGATAAGTGGCTCGATCGAGGAATTTTCCTAGGTTTGACTAAGTGTGGGATCAGTGAGATGAAGTTGGACAAGAACAATACTTGAGCATGAGCACACACTTAGATCATTTGACGAGACAACATATGACACTCAGAACACATGAACGACATGCTTTCCTCAATGCAACAACATCGCGACAGCTCACTCCAAGTGTGACACTAAAGATACACTTTGCGACGACAGTGATGACACTTGTGCGACAACGCTTGAAACTTTGGGAATGAGTGCAATACTTGTATACATGGTAACAATGACTAATTAGCACTAAGGTTACCCCTTGAAACAAACAAGAAATACATTTTATAATATAAGAAACACTTCACGTGCCAAAAGACAACATTTTCTATATGAAGAGAAAAGTGCAAAAAACACTTGCGTTATGCGAATGATAGTGAAAGCGACGCATGTCACAGCGAAGATAACATAAAAATGACACTAATTAAAGTCAAATAAATCAAAAGTAACAATAAAAAGCATGAAAACAACACTCACAAAAACGAAGGTGCGTAAAAGCGACAGTTGGAAAAAATTACCGAAATAGAAGTAAAAAAGCAGCCAAAAGTGAGAGATTGTCAATGAAAGTGTGTATTGAGTGTCAACATGGGTTGAACATTGCAAATTCATTGTCTTGATAGACTGTGTTATTCTATTTCAAGCTTTCGTGAAGGAATGCGCTCTTGAATTCATTATGAACTGAGCATGTGTGAGCAGGTGACTTCGACACTTACAACCCAAGAAGGGAGCTTAAAGTATTAACATAATATCAAATGAACAAGAAGTGACCACAAAATGACCGATCCCAATATCTAAAGTAGGCTCCAAAATTCAAGTATAGGAAATATTTTGGAGGGTGTTTGTTGTTGGGTAAAATTAATTTCTTAATAAAAACAACTAATCACCTAATCACTAATTATCAACCAAGGAACGTCTGTTTATTTCAAGGCAATCAAAAAAATATATGCATAGAAACTACCAACAAATGACACTGGTTCTATATGATTGCATTCTACAATATCAAGCTCATTCGAAAAGAAATGAAATGCAAGACTTGAAAAACAATATTAAATCTCAAAAACATAAAGTAAATGACAGGAAATAATTATGCTAATCACATGACTTGAATCAATAATAAATTAAAACACATATTGCTGAATTATAAATTTAGCCTATTGCACCCAACATAATTCAAATGTTAATCTAGAGCAGCAAGTTAAATGAAATATGGAAATTGTGAGAAATAACAAATCTGGAAAAAGAAGCAAACAACAAATTACTTTTAAATAAGGAAATTTACTTTAAAGAACAACAATTGAAATTCAAATAAACAAGCACGCAACTAAACTAATTTAGATGTTCAAGGCAGCACCTCGTCCAAGATAGTGGGCCCAACTGCCCAAGACTCAATTCTGCCTTGAGAAATAATTCAGATCAGATTACAAGTAACAGATGTAGCACTCAATGGATAACTTCTTTCATTGAAATATATGAGAGAAATAATTACATCAGAATGAAGCTTTTGGCTTTGTCTCAAGTTCAACATTTATTCATCTCGTATTCAGCAATTGTTCATTCATTCATCCAGCAATTGTTCATATGTTCCTTGCCTCTCTTTGATCTTTGTTTTCATTTAAATACACGGAGAGAAAAGGGAAATTACAACTAACATGATTACAAAATGATTTACCATTACAATTGGATATTTTCTACAACAAATTCATCAGCAATATGAAATATCATGACTCAGCTAGAACAAGTCGAATCTAGTATTACAATTGGAAGAATTTGGAAAATGGCCACAACAACAAATCTGAGAAAATCGCCTTCAGAGAACCTTCTGTTTCTCTCAATCCAAACCGAATTTTGGAAAACTTCCCATGTTGAAACTGAATTGGTCCGTTTTGCACAAAACCCATGTCTCGGATTTTCAGGATTCATCTTCATCTGTCCGAAATAGCCAATGCAAAACCGTCACTTTTTATCCCAGCGAATTTATGAGTTGAAATAGTTGGAGATCGAATTTCCAATCTGGAAGAGATCTTGGAGGCTAAAAGCATGAGTGATGTTATAACGGATTAATAAATCATATTTGAAAAAATCATGCATAATAATTATCAATTTGTTAGAAATAAAAGAGAATATGTATTACTTATCCATAAGAGCATAAATTATTATAAAATGGAATTAAATGATAAATTATGATAAAGAATGTGATGAAGAATGGTAGAAATGGATGAAATAGACGTTAGAAAGTGGTAATAATAATGAAATTTTAGTGGCCCAAACATACCCACAAACTGAATATGTTGCATGTCCTCATGCAACCCAAAGCCTCTGTATTAACCAAGTTGTAATATAATAATCAAAACGTTCACCCCAAGTCATTATATTGATGGAACAAATAAATTCTTCCTCAAATAATAAATATTTAATTTTAGCGATGTTGGTGAAGGCATAACAATTTTCACATTGACTTTCAACCATATGTAGATCACGTTACAAAAAAATATGATACAAGGAACTACAAACTTCATTAACCATTTTCTCAAAAACCACAAACCAAATTTTGTTGAATTTTTGCAACTATATTAATGCTTTTCTAATCCAAAAATCAGATCGTTTTGATGCATGGATCGTAAGATATAAGAAAATGGATGTAGGTGATAGTGCATGATTTCAGAAATTTTACAAACTAATTTAGCTTGAAATTTTTTGGGTTTGTGTAGTTTAAAGATACTTCTTTGTTGTCCAAAAATCACAAGAATTCAATTCATAGTTTTAAAGATATGCACAAATAAATTTATGCACTATATAAAAATGAAATTGTATGTCTTAAATGAGAAAGAAAGTAGAAAACATCCATCATGTGTAGCAATTCCTCCCCCAAATTGGCGAATTAGCATGCCGTCATGCTATACTAGAAAACATATTGAGGTAGTTGCTACAATTGTTATGTTTGGTGTACAACAACATGGAATAAGGGAGGTTTTGAGAATGAATAATTATATCGATGGATGATGGCATGGTCATAATAAAGAAATAAATAAAAGCAACACTCCCCAAACTGAAATCTTTTGTGTCTTTGAAAAATGGGAAGTGGTAAATAAGTGGAACGAATGAAGATAAAGAATGCTCAATGGATTTTCATGAAATTCTCCTAAATTTTTAATAAATCAAAAACTTATGCTATGTTTTCTCAAGTTTTACCTTCGTAGAAATGTGGAATGGCATGTATGGACTGGCATTTGTTGAAGTTGATGTAGGCTGAGCTGATATTGAAAGTGATGCAAAAGGTGGAAGCCATGCAAGCTGAAAGTAAGTACAAAGTGTGGCATGGTTTTGTTCCCCCAGGTGTCCATGACTATAAAGCATGGGAAAAAAGGAAAGGACATTTTGGATTCATAAATTCGGCAGAAAAATAATGAAAGTAGCGTACATATGATAAAAACGGTCAGAGAAGTACAAATCGTAAAGATGATTAAGAATTGACCAAAAAAGAGTAAAGTAGAGATTTAAGCATTATGAGAAGAGATTTTTCATTTGGTGGCAAGATATGTTGAAATCATGACAGACAATGTATGATGACGACTGCTGATATCATTTGATTAGACGGTTTTTAATATAATTCATATAAAAGTATATTTTACCATGCACATTGATTAATATAGATATAAACGTTGTTCAAATGGTAAATTCATCTTTGGAAATGAATCAATGGGAAATATTGGGATATAGAATAATTGGCAATGTAACAAAGAACTTCAATACCATAAGCAGAGCCACTGCTGCCAGCAGGCATCCATAGCGTCAATAAAGTTTCTTTTTAACCTAAAAATGAGTCAGGATCCTCTATTTAGTATTTAGATAATTGTTTATTTTTATAAAGTGATCATTGTGTTGGAATGGTAACTAGATAATCACAGTTTCATTCACCAAGATATAACAAAGTGATCAGGTCAACTCGTGATGAGACCTCCTGTCCTTCTGACAGTTTTGACTGTCTAGAAGGCCATTACCCGAGTGTGGTGGCCATAATGTGAATTTCACTTGTTACATCCTTATGATCATCGCAGGTTGCCTCGTGTTGAGACCCCCTATCCTCTCTAAGAATATTTATATTAGATTTTCATATTTTTATTATAAATAGAGGAAGGCTCATTAACTCCTTAAGAGCTAGGAATCGCGTGAGAAGTAAAAGAATGCCAATGAAAGTTATGCTTTTATCCCCATATCATCATACCAAAGGGAATTATCAATTGAAAGTGTGAAAGATAAACCAGCATGGTATGAAGATACTGAATCATTTTATGATAGGTCCAAAGAGGAGATATTCAGCAAGTCATTATATAGATGAACCATGTTAGTTTCGGAATAAAGATAACCATCAAAGTTTTTAAAAGTCATAATGTTGTTAATATCATTGTTTTTCCTTTATATTGGGTACAAATTTCCAATAAAAAAGATGGCTTTCATGACAAAATGTATGAAGGAAAAATGGTTATTTGATTGAAATCAAATGACAACAAAAATCACAAAAATTCATTTTATTGAAAAACAATTGTTCAATCTATTGAACAGCAACTGTTTAATTGATTGAACAAAAATTATTATACACACAAAAAGAAATCGTGGTTGTTCATTTGATTGAACTATAGCTATTCAATTGATTGAACAGAAAAAACACACCAAAAAAATTGCAGTTGTGCAATTGATTGAACAGCAAAAACACACTAAAAAATTGTGGTTGTTCAATTGATTGAACAGCAAAAACACACCAAAAAAAAAAAGTGTGGTTGTTCAATTGATTGAACAACAAAAACACACAAAAACAAAATGCGGCTGTTCATTTTTCTGAACAACAATTGTTCAATTGATTGAACAACAACTGTTCAAATGATTGAACAACAAAAACACACCAAAAAAAATTGCGACTGTTCAATTGAGTAAACAACAATTGGTCAATTGATTAAACAACAAAAACACACCAAAAAAATTGCAGTTGTTCATTTTTTCTGAACAACAGTTGTTCAATTGGTTGAACAACAGTTGTTCAAATGATTGAACAGTGAAAACACACAAAAAAGTAAAAAATAAAATTACGATTTTTCATTTGATTGAACAGTAGTTGTTCAATTGATTGAACAACAAAAACACACCAAAAAAATTGTGGTTATTCAATTGATTGAACAACAGTTGTTTAATTGATTGAACAGCAAAAACACAACAATAACAAAAATTGTGGTTGTTCATTTGATTGAACAGCAGTTGTTCAATTGATTGAACAACAAAAACACACCAAAAAAATTATGGCTGCTCAATTCATTGAACAACAAAAACACACCAAAAAAATCGCGGCTACTCAATTGATTGAACAGAAAAAAGCACACCAAAAAAATTGTGGCTGTTCAATTGATTGAACAGTAAAAACACACCAAAAAAATTGCGACTGTTCAATTGATTGAACAGCAAAAACACACCAAAAAAAATTTGGAGTTGTTCGTTTTTTTGAACAACAGTTGTTCAATCGATTGAACAACAATTATTAAACACAAAAAAAGAAAAAGAAAACCCACATGTTCGTTTGATCAAACAATAGTTGTTCAATTGACTGAATAGCAGTCGTTCAATTGACTGAACATCTATTTTTAAACACACACAAAAGAAACACAGTTGTTCATTTGATCGAACAACAGTTATTCAATTGACTGAACAATAGTTGTTCAATTAATTGAACAACAATTATTAAACACAAGCAAAAGGAACATGATTTTCCATTTGATCGAATAGCAACTGTTCAATTGACTGAACAACAGTTGTTCAATTGATTGAACGCTAGTTATTAAACACAAGAAAAAGAAATCAGAGTTGTTCATTCTACCAAACAACAGCTATGCAGTCAAAGATGGGACAACAAATGTGCAGTCAGGAATGGAACATCACTTGTTCATTTGATAAAGCAACAAATGTTCGTTGGACGGAACAACAATTGTTTATTATAGAAACTGCGCATTCGCCAACGGAATGACAACCATAACTTTGAAGGAAGCAACACCTGAAACACAAAAACATAAGAGAAATTAGAAAAGAAACAACACTTTATTAAAAAGGGTAAATAAATTAATTAATTAAGTTACAACGACTGTGATTTCAGTAGCAATAATGTTGTTTCCTAAGGGAACATCAATCTATTTCGAGGAACAACAATTTGACAATGGTGAATGAATGGAAAAAAACGATCTTTTGAAAAAAAATGCTTTGGTGGAAATGAATTGAAATTTCAATTCTTCATTTTTCCTGTTATGAATCCATTAGGTAATGAAAAAGTCTTCATGTTTGTGAGCAATACTGGGGACAATTTTGCAACAAGCTCTTACAACACCTAGAAAGACTCAAAATCATATGATATTAGATTTCTTAATAGATGATTGGATGAAAATATATTATGTCATTATCATTGCCTTCAAGAATCACTCGATCATAAAATGACATCCTTTATTCTCCCAGGACCTGAAAAAAATGACCGTCTACCTGCAATAAAACATGAAATCATGAAAGAAGAGAGATGATCGAGCTCTCCTAATCCAAGACATATGAAAAAAATAACGAGTAGTTACTCTGTAAAACAAATCCACAGAAAAATAAATAAATAAAATAAAATAAATAAAAAATAAATAAGTAAATAAATAAATAATAATAATAATAATAATAAATAGACAAAGTAAAATTAATTTGTTACCTGTGGGGGAGCAGTGGCCACCCATACTAACCAACAGTATTTTAACCATAACTTCTTTGTTTTTGTCCGATGTGAGTGATTTCAAAGGAAAGTGAAAGTGAGTTCATAGAGATATCTCCAAAAGAAACGGGTTTTAAAAATTCCATGACATGATGTGTCAAATTTACTTATAACAACCTGCATAACAAAGTCATTTTCGATCTCTCAACTTATACCAACAGTTGGTATTTTAAGCATAACTTTTTCTTTTGATGACAGATTCAAATGGTTCAAATTGGAGATTAAAGTGGATTAATTTATATATAAATCCAATATAAACAGGTTTTGAAGGCAATAAGAATTGATGGGTCAAATATGCTAGTGAACAGCCAGAAAAATAGAGTTTTAAGAATGTTGATTTACGATAGGCAGTCAGTATTTTGGTCATAACTTTCTCATACGTTATCGAAATAGAGTGATTCAAATTTCCTTGTAAACTATATTAATATGGGAATATACCATAGATATGGGTTTGCAATATGTATTTATTTGGGCCCCCAAAATCTGAATGTCTCAACTCTGTCCTAGAGCTACTAACTATACACCCTATCAATGTTTTGGCTATCATTCTTTCGTTTCAAATCCAAATTGAGTGTTTGAAATTTGGTTGGAATGTAGACATAAAGGGCTACTTAGGATAGAAACATGTTTTAAAAATATTCCCTTTTGGTCCCACAAAACATGACTGTCCCGATTGTGTTTTCAGAAAATTTATCAAGCCCGCAAGCCAAAAAATATGATATTCAAGCAATTTTTTCAAATTGGTCACAAAAATGAGTATGAGTGTCTATAGAAACATTATCTTAAATATAATACATCTACATGTGTAAATAAATTCAAACATATATCACCTATGTTGATTTCCACAGCGTGTTGCAAGAAAAATAACTATTTTTTTTATTTTCAAATAAAGAATTTTATTTATCTATGTTCTTATTTATTCTATTTTCTACACTAACCTACTCTAATTTGAAAAATAAAATATACTTACGTGTAAGAGTATTTCCATTGGAACCATTTTGGAAATAAGGCCTCAAGTATGTACATACCCAAATTTGAAAAATACATGTTAATAAATAATAGGGTTTGAGAGACCAGCTTCCCTTGAAAGGATGGTGTTAAGAATTGTCGAAGTATTGAATGTTGATGCAAGAAAATGATGGAGTGAAACCAGTCTTCAATATAGCCTTTACTCTCTTGATTTCCCACAGTTTTCATTTCTTGAAGTTCTTGAGTTTCTAATGTCTTATTGATCTTGAAGACTTGTTGATGTAGACTAGAAGAAACCTCGTTTTCTTCCATAACTTCTGCATTTTTTTTATTTGAAACCTTTCTAATTTCAATATAATTTTTTTGTAATGGTGCATGTGAGATAGAATTGGTGGGAAGGGTGGGTAAATTTTGCATTTCAGCACTGTAAGCATGTTGTACTGATTTATTATTATGATGGTGTGGAATGGATTGAGCGGGAAATTGTGTAGGGCATGGAGGATTTTGATAATGTAGTTGATTGGGTTGTGTGGATGATTTTTATAGACAAGTAATATGTTGGTGAAAAGCTGGTAAAGAATATGGATTATATGTTTATGTTACAAGATGAGGGAGAGTAGTCATTTAATCATAAGATGAACCCTTCCAAACTTGTGGACAAGATTGGTGGTGGTTATATTGAAATTGACATGGTTGCCCTAACAAAGGAGTATTCCATAATGGATTATGCAAGTAAGAAAATGGAGAGGAAGTGTTTTGAACCATACATGTAGGCCACGGTTTCCATGGTTGTGAGCTTGTAGCTTCTCGATCTCTTTGATATGTTGCTTTCATCCTAGGTAAGAAAGAGAAACTATGCATGGGATGCTCCTTTTGGGAATGATGAAAAAAAACTTCTTCAAATTCTGTTTGATTTCTCTTAACCTGCAAAACATGCAATTGTGAATTTAGAGAGCTAATAAAATCAATTTTAAAATGTTCAAATAAATCATTGATTTCAACTCTTATATCTCTAGTTCTTGCAGCAGATTTGGAAAGGAAAGAAGAAAATTCTCTAGAATTCTTACTAGCCTTGGATATTCCTCTTGAATACCTTATGCATAATTCACAAACATCATCATATGATAGCTGAAAAACATCACCTTTTCCTATCAGATTTAAGAGTTCTAAATATTCGTCTTTGATTCCTTTGAGTAGGAGTGTTTTCAAGACCTATTTTTCCAAATATTTATACTTTGATTTTTTAAGGTTATATTTAAATTGCTCCACATAGTCCTCCAAGCTTTCATCTTCCCCCTGTATCATACTGAAAATTTCTTCAATTGCCTTGCAATAGTTTTGGTACTTCTTCAAGAATACATTCTTCATGTCCTCTCATGTTTGAATGCGGTTCCCACCAAGGCTCATGAACCATCGGAGAGATGCTCCTTTTAGAGTAAGAGGAAACACTTTCAACCTCTTATCAATAGAGCAATAATCATATCCTCTACAAAGTACTTCAAACTCAAAGAAGAATGTATATGGATTCTCATTTTCCAAACCATTAAAATTTGGTAGAGAAGATGGGGGAATTATGTGTATTTGTGTCACTCTTCCTAGATCTCTGATAGGGAATTCAAAAGTAGCAGTGTGTATTTTCTTCCCAAAATAGAAGATGTTCTTCATGTGCTACTTTGAAGCTCCTTCTTCAAATGTTCCTATCAATTGGTTAATGGAATGGGTGGTGCTTACATCACCACTTAAGTGAAATGATATGATTTTTTCAAATTTCTACCTTTTTCTTCTTAGTCATTCATAAAAACCCCTATTCCTATTTAACCTCTATGCATTTGCCAAAAAGTGGGTTGTTGAGCAAGCGTTTTACTTGTTGGTTACATAGGTTCTTGCCTCTCGTTTTTTATGCCCAATTCTTTTACAGCAAGAAGATAAAAATAAATTACTTTTAAACACTCTCCCTGGAATGAGGTATGTATCTACAACTAGATATTAGTGTGGTAGTGCTATTTGACTGCCTTCCCCGGCAACGGCGCCAAAATGTTGGGTAAAATTAATTGCTTAATAAAAACAACTAATCACCTAATCATTAATTATCAACCAATGAACGTTTATTAATTTCAAGGCAATCGGAAAAATATATGCATAGCAACTACCAACAAATAACATTGGTTCTATATGATTACGTTATGCCTATCAATCTCATTCGAAAAGAAATAAAATGCAAGACAATACTAAATCTCAAAAACATAAAGTAAATGACAGGAAAATAATTATGCTAATCACACGACTTGAATCAATACTAAATTAAACCACACATTGTTGAATTATAAATTTAACATATTGCACCCAACATAATTCAAATGTTAATCTAGAGCAGTAAATTAAATGAAATATGGAAATTGCTAGAAATAACAAATCTCGAAAATGAAGCAAACAACAAATTACTTTTAAAGAAGGAAAATTACTTTAAAGAACAACAATTGAAATTAAAATAAACAATCATACAATTAAACTACTTTAGATGTTCACGGTAGCACCTCGTCCAAGGTAGTGGGCCCAACTACCCAAGACTCAGTTCTACCTTGAGAAATAATTCAGATCAGGTTACAAGTAACAGATGTAGCACTCAATAAATAACTTCCTTCATTGAAATATATGAGAGAAGTGATTACATCAAAATGAATCTCTTGGCTTTGTCTCAAGTTCAACAATTATTCATCTCATATTCAGCAATTTTTCATTCATTCATCCAGCAATTGTTCGTATGTTCCTTCCCTCTCTTTGATCTATGTTTTCATTTAAATACACAGAGAGAAAAGGGAAATTACAACTAAATTGATTACAAAATGATTTACAATTACAATTGGAGATTGTATACAACAAATTGATCAACAAGATCAGATCTGAAATATCATGACTCAGCTGGAACAAGTCGAATCTGGTATTGCAATTGGAAGAATTTGGAAAACGGCCATAACAGCAAATCTGAGAAAATCACCTTCAGAGAAACTTCTGTTTCTCTCAATTCAAACTGAATTTTGGAAAACTTCTCAATGGAAAATTGAATTGGTCCATTCTGCACAAAACCCATGTCTCAGATTTGCAGGATTCATCTTCATTTGTCTGAAATAGCCAATGAAAAACTGTCACTTTTTATCCCATCGAATTTCTGAGTTGAAATAGTTGGAGATCTAATTTCCAATCTGGAAGAAATCTTGGAGGCTAAAAGCATGAGTGATGTTATAACAGATTAATAACCCATATTTGACAAAATATTGCATAATAATTATCAATTTATTAGAAATAAAGGAGAATACATATAACTTATCCATAAGAGCATAAATTATTATAAAATGGAATTAAATGATAAATTGTGATAAAGAATGGTAGAAATGGATGAAATAGACGTTAGAAAGTGGTAATAATAATGACAATTTAGTGGCCCAACATTTGTCACGACGATAACACAACAATAAAAAATGAGAGGGAGTTGTAGTGCAGATGTAGGATTGGAAGTAGTAAGGCAGTGTCAACAACAACACATATGCAACATCAGAGTTCCGCAGTAGTTGGTGGGTAGTGGAAGGCAATCACAATGGCCAGACATCAACATCGTGACAGAAGGTGGTATAGAGACAGGGTGTTTTGATAGGAGTTGCAACTCTAGAGTTGAGAGAGAACACCTTCCTTGCTAAGAGGGAGTGTTAGTTTCTGTATCATCAGAGGTGTTATAGTCTTGAAACTTTATGGAGAGGCTAAAACACAAGAGTTCTCAATAACCCAACAATTGTTTCTAGAAATTCCACCTAGAAGAGCCTCAACTAGATTATTGGCCAATTTTTAAATATTTCCTAAGTATAAGCTTAGGGAATATGGTTAATTAATCAGTATTAATTGAGATAAGGTGTGAATCATCTAGAAACTCACATGGATCAAAAGGGAATTAATTTGGGCCCTTGATTAAGTTATAATCTTGGTTGTTGGTACTCCAACAGAGGATTATAAGAAAGCATCGATGAGCAGAAGGAGAACACACTTGTGGGTTCAATTTCCTTAGAGAATTTGATTTTTCTAGAGAAACAAAGTGTTGGAAGAGTTTGAGCTTCAGTAAGGAAGCAAAGACACGGAGGGGTAGGGACAGTGAGTCTGAAGGTAAGGTTTTCCAAATCTGGAGAGAACATTACAGAGAGGTAGAAGAACCATAGTGAGGCTGATGCAGGATCTACATAGAAGCCTCTATAGGTAAATTGATTTTTCTAGAGAGAAGTCGAGTTTCAGTTCGAGAAGTCATGAAAGGGTTCCAAAAGGTCAGAGATAGTTTCTCAACCAGTGGAAAACAAGATGACTATATGATCAGTTGATTCAGGTTGTGCATGGGAAGAGACTGTGCAAGGGTGACGCAAGCCTACACAGACCAGTTTGGATGACCCACTAGAAGTTACAGTCAGAGCCCGAATTTTCCTGTGGGGTGAGGAAAATTCCTCACTAGATTTTTGCCAATATTTTTCTTTGTAGGATTACTAGATTTCGGCATCCAGTTGTACTCATATTTTCTCTAACTATTGCATAATAATAAAACCCTCAGTTGTTGCACCGATTTTCCCAAGTTGGGTTTTTCCATGGACATTTGTTAAAAAATAACTGTGTTAATTATTGGGTGTGTGCTAGTATTTTCTCAGTTTCCAGCGCTAGTTTTCATCGGAAATTTATTTGTGAAGGTTGCAGTGTGAATTATTTGGTATTTTGCATAGTAGATAAATTGTCAAATTAATTAAGAATTAGAAAAATAATTTCCAGTTGTTGTAATAAATTAAATTTCACATGGTATCAAAGTGTGAGAGATCAGCTAGGAAGCTTAGAAGCGAAGAAGGGAATTTCGTTTTTCAGAGGCAGCAGCATGCTAAAATTCTTAGAGGTTGCACAAAACCTATACAAGAAAATCAAATTGTTGGGCAAGGGTTCAATTTTCAGTTGCAGGTTGGCAGAAAAGTCAATTTTCCCATAATAGTGATTCCAATAGATAGAGAGCAGCAACAACTCAGAGTTTCGTTGATCAAATTCCTTAGTTGGACACAAAGGGTTTTCCAGCAGCAAAATCAACATCAGGTGGAAGAGAAAAACACACATAGCAAAGGGAAAATTTCTCTTAGGGGACTTCGAGTTTCAGAAGTTCATTTTTTCCATCAGCAGATTGGTAGTAGCTAAGTGCAAATTTCTCTCTCTAGAAGGGACTATGTGTAGCAGAACCATCAACCAAGTATATGTAAATAAGGAGCTTTTGACATATTCAATATGGCCACAACAGGGCTCAAATATTAGGACAGGTTGGAGGGATCCTCCAACTATGTCATATGGAAGGTTAGGATGTCCTTCCTTTTGGATGAACATGGCCTGAATACCTATGCAGAGAGTGTGGTAACATTTCTGACCTTGATCAACTTAAGGAGTACAAAAAGGAAATGGAAAAGGAAAAGAGGATGATTTTGGATGGTGTCTGAGATAATCTGGTCTCACATGTGGTAGAAAAGGGAACGACCAAGGAGATGTGGGATTCTTTATCTGAGCTATTTCAGAGTTCTTCAGAGCAGTGGAAGATGTTTCTCCAAGAAAAGATGAGGAATACCAGTATGCATAAGGGTGAGAACAAAGATGCCTTTCTCACTCATATTTTGGAAGTTTGAGATCAGTTAGCAGCCATTGGTCAGGCACCCCAACCCACAGAGCTTGTACAATTTTCACCGAATAATATCTCGAAGGATTGGTAGGTATTTTTCTAGAGTATATTAGGCAGAGACACCTTGGAAAAGTGGGATAGGATGTGGTCCAATCTGTAGTAGGAGGAGTTGAGGCGGGCTCTGATAAAGAGTACCATTAGTGGCAACTGTAGCAAGGGACCAAAGAGCGAGGTAGAGAATATGGCCCTAACATATAAAGGTCCCATTTAGGGGAAGGGGGAGAAGCAGAAGAAGAAGAAGGACATGTAAAAGGTCAAGGGCTTCAGATGTGGTGAGTTCAGTCACTACATGTAGTGTCCTCTCAATAAAAAAGACAAGATGGAGAAGGAGGACGAGCCGACAGAGTCAGCAAAGATTCAGAAGTTTTCCTCTAGGATGGAGGAAGAGTTTTCCATGTTTGCAGCCATACCTCCAGGAGAGAGCTGGGGCGACTTGGAGATGAAGTCCCATAGATTGCATATATTGGGCAGGGTCGATTGAGGATTCCACCTCACGAATCAACACCTGGCTACGGAGGCCCACAATATTCATTATTAGGATGGATCAGTGTCAGAGATGCAGTTAGATTCCAGAGCATTAGTCACAAACTAGTAGCAATCAAATAATGAGGAGCGTAGTGCAGTGTTGACAATAGATCAGGTGGCGCAGTGCAGAGTTGGTAGCAACACAGATTCTTCAGTGATATTGCAGAGGCTAGTAGAATTTCTGACTCATGAGACAGATGCATCATACTTAACACAATTGATTCGATAATTTGGATGCTTCTCAGTTGTAGCAGTAACATATGAGAGGGATTTGTAGTGAAAATACATAATTGGCAGTAATATGGCAGTGTCAGTAGCAACACATATGCAACATCAAAGTTGTGCAATAGTTGGTGGGCAATGGCAGTCAATCACAGTGGCCAGTCATCAAGAGTGTGACAGAAGGTGGTACAGAGACAAGGTGTTGTGACAGGAGGTTCAACACTAGAGTTGAGAGAGAACACCTTCCTCGCTAAGAGGGAGTGATATTTTTTGTAGAATCGGAGGTGTGGTAGTCTCGAAACATTGTGGAGAGGCTAAAACATAGGATTCCTCCATAATCCATAAATAAATTCTGGAAATTCCACCTATAAGTGCCTCAATTAGACTATTAGCAAATTTTTATATATTTCCTAAGTCTAAACTCAGGGTATATGGTTAATTAATCAGTATTAATTGAGATAAGGTGTGAATCATCTAGAAACTCACACGGATAGACAATGAATTAATTTGAGTCCTTGATTAAGTTCTAATCTTGGTCGTTGTTGCTCCAATAAAGGATTATAAGAAGACGTCGATCGGTAGATGGAGAACACACTTGTGGGGTTTAATTTCCTTAGAGAGTTTGGTTCTTCAAGAGAGCTAGAGTGCTGGAAGAGTTCGAGCTTCAGTAAGGAAAAATATACAGAGAGGGGCAGGGAGAATGAGTTTGGAGCAAAGGTTTCCCAAATCCGGAGAGCACATTGCAAAGAGGAATAAGAACCATAGTGAGGCTCATGTAAGAGCTGCGCAAAAGCCTCTAGAGGCAGTTTTATTTTTCTAGAGAGAAGTCAAGTTTTAGTTCCAGAGACTAGGAAAGGGTTCCAAAAGGCCAGAGAGACAAATTCTCAACTAGTGGCAGCCAGGACGGCTACAGATCAGTTGATTCAGGTTGTGCATGGGAAGAGACTGTGCAAGGGTGACGCAGGACTGCGCATAACAGTTTGGACAACTCACTTGGAGCTGCAGTGAGAGCCCAAATTTTCCTATGGGGTGAGGAAGATTCCTCACTATATTTTTTCTAGTATTTTTATTTGTAGGATTTCCATATTTCAACATCCAGTTGTACTCATATTTTTCCTCATTGTTGCACGATAATAAAACCCTTAGTTGTTGCACTAGTTTTCCCAAGTTGAGTTTTTTCTAGGGACATTTGTCCAAAAAAAATTGTGTTAATTATTGTGCGTGTGCTAGTATTTTCTCAGTTTATAGCGATATATTTCTTCTGCAATTGATTTGTGAAGGTTGCACTGTGAATTATTTGGTATTTAGCATAGGATATAAATTGTTAAATTAATTAACAATTAGAAAAATAATTTCCATTTTTTGCAATAAATGAAATTTTCACACCTTAAAAGTTCAAAATCTAGTAAGAAGAAGCCTTCCTCCAAGTCTTGAAGTCCATCCATTGAAGATGAAGCTTCCATGCCTCAACATATGACCTTTTAACAACCCCCAAAAATTGAGATTTAAATGAATTAAAGGAAAATTTGGAGACCACTGCAACTTAAAAAGGACCCATTCCATAATTGGAAAGAGTTCTAGACACCTTTTTGGACCAAAATTTTGAGCACGATTACAATACTTTTGATGCTACTAACTAGGGAGGTATATTTGAATATTTAAAGGTACACTTATTTGGAGCTAAACAAACTTTCCAACAAATGAACTTTGGTAATGCCTCTGAGATTTTCTTAGGAAGGGAATTTTGAATGAATCGTCTGGCACATTTCGAGTCCCAAGAAGAGAAAATTCCAAAGATCAAATTTGGCTAGATCAATATATCGGATCTAGGAGACAAAATCCAAGACCAAAATTCCCTGGTGAAAGAGCATTCTAAGAAAATATGTTTCATGGTCTCTTCATTTTGTTTACACAAGGGGCACTTGGAAGGACCATGAATACCTCATATTTTCAAGTCTTCTACCGTTAAAATCTTCTTGTGAACCAAAAACTAACAAAATGAGTTAATTTTTGGAGGAAATTCAGAAGCCATACTTGGGACCAACAAAACAATTTCAGCGGATCCCCCTGGGGGAAGAGGGAGGTGCACCCTTCATGAATTGAATAAGTTGGAGACTTCAAGCCACAGTCATACTCAACATCTTCATTCTAAGGAGCACATCCAATTAGGAGACTACAGAGCCTTGGAAGGAGGCACTACAAAGGGAGAGGGGGGATGAAGTTTAATTTTTGGGTGATCCAATTACCTTCAACATCCCAGCTTGAAATATCGACCAATTTGTATTCACCGTTGGATACGAATACTTCCTTAAGAGGAACATGTTCATTGTCCATTTCTAAAGGACATTTATTCATGATATTGTCAGACCAAATATTAATACACATGCCATTCCTAGGCTTCCAAAAGATATATGAATTATTGAGAGAGGTAGAGGACATAAAGAGCTTCTAAACCAAAGATTTTTTTCATTGTAGATGAAGAGATTCAAAACTGAGAGACTTCCCAAGGATATATTATGTTTACAACACGTCTTCCCACCATTCTTCTTTCAAGGATAAGAACCTCCAAACGATTTTGGCCCCAATAACTTTGTTAATTAACAATGGATCCTTGATTCCAAGTCCTCCATCCAATTTAGGCAATCATATTATCGCTCGTTTAATAAGATGAAACCTCTTTGTGTTGTATATTCCTCTTTCCCAAAGAAATTTATGGATTTATTTTGCCGTACCATTAAGAATATTATGAGGAACAAGTAAGGAAACAAATTGATAAAGAGGGAGGGTTGTAAGAACAACCTTAAACAAAACCAAAAAACCTGCTAAATTGAGCTAATGTGTGCCCCACTTGGAAATCTTGATTTTAAACTTATTAATTATCCCTTAAAGGGCCTAAGATGAGTGTCCTTTTAGATATATTGGGATGTTTAGATACTTAAATTACCTATAGGATTCCACCAAATGAAATCCTAAAATTATCATAGTTTGATTTTTCTTTCTTGTGTTAGTATTCCAAGAATAGATCTATGATTTTCCATAATTGGTTAGACCTTTAGATGCATAAAGAAAATGATCTAACATGATTTTACATCTCCTGGAAATAATGGTTGAAGCTCCATAGAGAAGGAAGGTATATGTAGGGTGATTTAATGGTATGTTAAATCCCTTGTTATTTAAATATGTCAACTTGGGGGTTTCGTAAACTTAGAAGCAAACCAAAATATATGGGACCTTAGATGAAACTGTTGTAGAAAGTTTTTTTAGGATGGAAAGAAAGAAGGGAAATGCATATTACAAATATAACTAAAGAAAATTGCAAAAGAAATCACATGCAAGAAATCTGAATTAGATTCTAAGGGTGGAAGTTAGATCCTAAGGGTGGAATGAATGAATGCCATGGTCTTTCTAAAAACTTATAAACTGATCTTTGAACAACTATAAGAGGCAAACTATGATAATCTAGAAAGCAGGTAAACCTAGAACAACTATTGATTTAGTTATCAAGCAAGAAAATTATGAGAACTAGTAAGCAAGAAATTTAATTATAACTAAAGTGCAAATCTATTAAAAGGAAACTATGATAATATAGAAAGTAGTAAATAGCAATGAGTGATTTAGTTTTCAAGCAAGCAAACTATGATAGCTAGTAAGCAAGTAGTTTAATGACAATCAAATCAAATCTAGGAAATGAAATCATACTTGCAGAAAATCAAGCACACTTGCGTGCAAGCAAAATAAAAGAAATCAAACTATGTTACAGAAGTATGTGAATTGTGGTTGATGGGGATCCGTTCATTCCTCAATGAGCACACATGAACAAATTTCACATCTTAAGAATCAAACAACACTCATGACTCATGATTTGGAGAAAATGATATTATTCATGTTGAATGAACAATCATAAATCTGATGGTAATGAATAATCGACAACTTGTTAGCTTCCTTTGAAGGATGATCCTCTTATTTATACATGAATTAGGAATATCTTCTCAATAAATTTAAATCCCTTAAATATCTAATAGATCCATACTTGTATCAACTTATCCCTAAATACTAGATACAAATATTCCCATGGCACATCAATATCTCCATGATCTTTCTCCTGGGAATATGGTCCACCTCTTGAGTTGAAATTCGAATTTTTGCTTGGAAGGCCAAGCAAGACCCTTCTAGAACCTCCAAATAAGCCTACACATGTCACAAAACTCATAACTAACACACACACACACACACACACACACATATATGAAACCATGATAATTTCCTAGTTTTTAATCATAATTTCACTTAAAAATACATAAAATAAATAACTTTGGAAAATGATTATTTTAACCCGTATGATCATGAAGATGGTTACTTGATGTAGGGTTTTAGGCTAAACAGTTATGAAATGAGGGCTAAATTATTATGAAATGATGGAAATATGGATGAAGATGGAACACAATTTTGAGACTCAACATACCCCCAAACTGAAGTTGTTGCATGTTCTCATGCAACTATTGCATTGATTCATTTGTCCATAAGTTTATCTTCTTGAAATGCTTTGCTTCTTTATGAGCTTTTGACTTGTATTGATTTTCTTCAAACTTTGTGTCATCATATTCTCTTTTGCAAAGTATAATACATTTGATTGCAACATATATTTTCAATGGTTGGTTCTTGTGTGAGAACCAAATTTTTTTAGCATTGGTTCTTGTGTAACAATACTTTTATTTTTGTTGCATCAAAGTATGTGAAAACATTGAGAGTTTCCTTTTCAAGTCATATAATAACTATAAATGAATTGATAATTTGCAAAGCATATAATCTTTTGGAATCATACTACAACAATAGTTGATTGGGAAGAATATGTGAGTTGGAATGAAATGAAAATGTGTGATGATGTATGACATGTGAATATGAATTGATGTCCCTTCCCCCCGACTAAGGGTGTTTTTCAGTTTATGGCAATATGAGAAAGGGAGTATAAAGGTGGTGAGGTATTTTCCAAAATTACAATTTTAGTATTTTATGGAATTGCATGACTAAAAATTAGAAAACAACATACCTTCACTTACCTTCAATGTGGATGAGTTGTGTTTACTGAAGAGTGTGGTTGTTGATGTTGAATCATGGAGTATGTAAACAAATCAATTTGATCTACTTATATGTTATCTTTGTGTTGATGACATGATTGGGATCTTTATTACTGATGTTACAAATTGATTCCTACTGCAAACTGCTAAAATGATGTAGTCTTCAATTGATACAAAACCCGATGGTAAATGTGTTGATGTCGAGCATGAAGAGAATTCATTGGATTACCGGCCATTAATGGATGTCGTTAACCAATGTGAAGCAAAATCACCATTAATATCAATGAGTGCCAAGGTACCTAACTACATCTTGCGAAGTGCGAATATATGAGCTGATGTTGAGCCACTTGCAAGATCCAACGATTAAGGGACATTGGTGTATTCCCATGACTGTCAGCGAGAGAACTTCTCATTAAGGCATATGAGCCTCAAGGTACTTGAAAGAGAACTCTAGCCTTGAACCTCGATAATGTGTTGATGTCGATCGGCCAAGACTTGTTAGAAGGGAGGCCTTAATGAATCCTATGTCATCTAACACGAACATAAAATGATAATTTTGAAGGAATGTGAATGAAAAGTTCTGTAGTGAATCAAGATTAATTTGAAAAAATGAAAAGGAAATTAAATGAATCAGCTTTGTAGGGGAGCTGGATGGTTTTATTGCTGGGTTACAGGTTAGTGAAAGCGAGAGAGGAAAATGACGATGAAGGAAAATGAGATGAAGATTTTATCGACTGAATAAGTAGGAATGCAATGGTAATATTGGTATTTGAGAGGTTTTCAAATAGTGTGATGGATTTGATTTAGCATTATTTATCCAAAATCATGTGCTCGTGCTTTGGATATTTCATCTTTGATGTTGACCTGATCATGTTCTTAAGAAATGTGGTCTTTGAGAGACAATGTTTACTTATGGTCATCTGTTTGTCTTCTTGGAACCTGCAAAAACTTAGTAATTTTTCTGCAATGAAAGGTAAGATTATCAAAAGAGAGAGGTGATCAATCTCTCTATTTATGATATTTACCAAAAAAAAAAAAGGGAATTAGTACTAATAAAACAAATTCACTAAAGAAAATCAAATGAATTTTTACCTGTTTTGAAACTAGTGCCTTGGTTTACCTGTCATGTATTGTTGGAAATTTATTCATTCTTTTACTATTTAAAATGCTAATGAATACTCTCTCATCTTGTATATTTTGTCGATATCTTTCCAATGACTTTTTAATCGCATCAAACAGACGTCGTATGATAAAGTTATTGTCGTTTGAAGTTTTATCAAAACAGTGAAATTGGGGTGTATGGGTGCCACGTTGCAGTCCCCTAGAATGCCACATGGAAGCACTGGAAGGTGTCACGTGGCATACATGATATTTTGGATGCCAACTTGGTAGAGTGAAGTGGATTGCTGACAAAACAAAGTGACGTGGCATGCAACCAGGCGATGACTGTGCAATATTGGCTAATGGTACGTTGTCACGTGGACCAATCGAATGTCGCCATGTGGCAGCAAAACCCCAACAAACAAAATTCAAGATTTTGGGAGAAGCTTCCCAGTTTCTAACTGCTCTAGGGAACTTGTCAGTAAATTTCATGACACCAAAATATTTGAATTTTTTTTAACTCGTCCTCTTGCCAAAAAAATGGATCTCACAACCAATTTTTTTATTTTTATAGAAATTATGAAAATATTGATGCAAAAGCTTAAATTATTTATTTTATTTTATTTTTTTTATTGCAGGTTGAAAGCATGGAGCAAATCTTCTAACTTCTCTCTCTGCAAATTCTGGACTGATTTATTTTCTTTGAGGAAGAATTTCTAAACAGGGGGCTTTTTTCTTTTTTTTAAAATCTGGTCGTCACAAAAATTCCTGAGAAAATAGCTGATGTGATATCTACCCCATCCTAACTCCGATTCGACCGATTTTTTTTTTGAATTTGGGTGATTTTTCGCAAAGACTTCAAATATGAAATTTGTTTTTGCAAAATTTTCATATATGATCTGCAAACACTCCGCCCACAAACTATAAAACAAATATTTTTAACAATTAGAGATGTTTTTTTTTTTTTTAGAATCAATGGTAAATTTAGATCTCTTAGTCATTTTTATTGAAAAATTTTAAAGCTAACTTGGTTCAATTTTCTTTTATGATCTTCTAGATTGCAGGGAGCGCAAGAAGAGAGCATACTCAAGAGTTTATCAATCGATTTTTTTTTTGTAAATTTGAATTCGAAAAATAAAATGAAAAGAATCAATCTCACCTGAAAGTATTGCTCTTTAATCTTGTGCTCCTTTTTCACAATCATTTGTTTTGTCGCAATATTCCTACCAAGGGTTAGTAAATAAGTGGCTCTTATTGCACCACATAATTGCAATTTTATCCTAAAAAAAAACAAAAACTTGTTTTTTATTTGTTAGTCCTATTTTACTAAAGAAATGAAACATTATCTTAAGTATAAGAGAATTTCCAATGCATCCATTTGTGTAACAAAATCATATTCAAGTTTGAAAAATAAACCCTAGTGAATTCTTGGAAATGATTATGAAGATTTGATGTTAAATATTGTAGCCTAATGACTAGTTGAGACCAAATTTGAATGTGATCTTTAAGTTTTTGATATTGTTCAACTCTCATAGCACAAAACTCTTCAGATCTTATTTTTTAAATTGGATTTTTAATTATTATTATTTAAAAAATAAATAAAAAAATTAATGTATGGGGGTTTTTTATTTGTGGATGTTTTATCTTATTTCTATGTTTTCTATATGCAAATGCAAAATAAACTTAAATGAAAATGCCCAAACGCAGTTAATATTAAATGATAATGGCCCTAAATGAAAAATGCTTCCTAAAAAATCCCCCTAACTTAGTTACATCTAAGTTTGCTTCTCCGGCAACAACGCCAAAATGTAGGGTGATTTAATGGCATGTGTAAATCCCTTGTTATTTAAATATGTCAACCCGAGGGTTTCGTAAACTTAGAAGCAAACCAAAATATATGGGACCTTAGATGAAAATTTTGTAGAAATTTTGCTTAGGATGGAAAGAAAGAAGGGAAATGCATATTACAAATATAACTAAAGAAAACCGCAAAAGAAATCACATGCCAAAAAAATGAATTACATTCTAAGGGTGGAATGAATGAATGCCATAGCCTTTCTAAAAACTTATAAACTAATCTTTGAACAACTATAAGAAGCAAACTATGATAATCTAGAAAGTGGGTAAACCTAAAACAATTATTGATTTAGTTATCAAGCAAGCAAACTATGAGAACTAGTAAACATAAATTTAATGATAACTAAAGTGCAAATTTATTTGAAGCAAGCTATGATAATATAGAAAGTAGCACACTAATCTAGAAAGCAGTAAATAGAAACTAGTGGTTTAGTTGTCAAACAAACAAACTAAGATATTTAGTAAGCAAGTAGTTTAATGACAATCAAATCAAATCTAGGAAATGAAATCACACTTGCATAAAGTAAATCACACTTGCAGAAAATGAAACACACTTGCAGAAAATAAAGCACACTTGCATGCAAGGAAATAAAAGAAATCAAACTATGTTACAGATGTATGTGAATTGCGGTTGATGGGGATCTGTCCATTCCTCAATGAGCACACATGAACAACTTTCACATCTTAAGAATCAAACGACACTCATAACTCATGATTTGGAGAAAATGATCTTACTCATGTTGAATGAAAAATCATAAATGTGATGATAAAGAATAATTGACAACTTGTTAACTTCCTTTGAAGGATGTTCCTCGTATGTATACATGAATTAGGGATATCTTCTCAATAAATGTAAATCCCTTAAATATCTACTAGATCCATACTTGTCTCAAATTATCCCTAAATACTAGATACAAATCCCATGACACATCAAGATCTCCATAATCTTTCTCCTTGGAATATGGTCCACCTCTTGAGTTGATATTCGAATCTGTGCTTGGGGGGCTAAGTAAGACCCTTCTAGAACCTCTAAATAAGCCTACACATGTCACAAAACACATAACACATATATATGTATATGAAACCATGTTAATTTCCTAGTTTTTAATCATAATTTCACTTAACAATACATAAAATATGTAGGGTTATTTGATGTAGGGTTTTACGTTAGATAGTTATGAAATGAGGGCTAAATGGCTATGAAATGATGGAAATATGGATGAATATGGAAGACAATTTTGAGACTCAACAATATCATCCACAAATTAAGAGTGATTGCTACTCTTGATTCCCTCTGTATAATGAATGCAAGAAAGACAACCATTTTTCCTTTCAAATTGCAGATGCTTTCTTAGAGAGTATGCCATATAAAACTAGAGGAAGTGATGCAATCAAATTATGTTCTAGTAAGTCTATTAATGCTACCAACAACTTGTATTCACTATAAACCCCTCACTCTTTATGCAATTACAGGAAGTTCCAAGTCCTGTAATAACTGAACAAAATATTTCCTTTCTCAACATTCTTCTTTAATTATGTCATATTCAATTTACAACTTGAAACTACATTGCACGCCCATACATTCTTCATCAAAAAAACCCACAAACTCGACACTCTATTGTAGATGAACTTTGTTTCTATCAATTTTCATACTCAGACTCCTTCAACCTATGGAACTATTATAATTTGGACTATAAACTCGTAAATAGTAAAAACATGCTTATAGGTTTTTCTACATGTAACTAAATCTAGAAATATTACCTTAAAGTGGCTTGATCCACGTCACCAAATGTTTGAACTTTCGACCTGAAGGTTGTGTCATACCTTCCTTGTTCCTTGGAAAATTTTAGATGATTGATACAGATACACAATTTGAGCATACATTACTTATCTCCTAAATTATTCATGCTAATCTCCAATTCACTAAAATTCCCAATGCATCGATTTGAAAGAGCAACAATAATTGGGAAATAAATCACATAGCATAGCACTTATTATCTATCAATATTTGTTGTCAGATACACCTTTGAGATCTACATTGGATTGATGTGTTGTAAAAACACAATATTTACAACCTTGATCATCGATCCATCCTTACCATTTATTTCATGAATCTACAACTTGGTTCTGCAACTTCGACTATTGATCTCGATGATATGAATATATGGATTTGACAATCAATGATTTTACTCGACTCTGGAGATGTGTGAGATTGATAAGCCCTATATAACCCTTTATTAAGCCCTAGATATTGAGTGATTACATTTTTATTGTTATATTGTTATGTAGGCTAGAACTCCATATGATCCCATTTTATTATAATTGTATCCTCTATCTCCAATATATGTGTGTGTGTGTGTGTACACTAAGGAGACCCAGTCTTAGATCATCAAATATTGTCTTGTTTATTGTATTTATTGTATAAGGAGGTTCCCACATAGAAGTGGATTTTAAATATTGGGTTCTTATCATTTTTAAGGTGCAAGGATCATAATAACCTTTAGAACACATGAAAGTCATTATGAGTTTTTGGTTGTGCCATTTGAACTTATAAATGCACCTTCAACATTTCAAAGCTTTATGAATTCTATTTTCAAACCCTTCCTTAGAATATTTGTGCACCACGTTGATCAATCCTATTTTTAATTTGTTAATATATCTTTTCTTATGTTTTGTGATCTGGTTGCATAACATTTGGAATCAAAGCTTTGTATTCTAGGTTTTTGCTGCTTCAAATGGGTCATCTTTGCATTTTCGCGATAACTACTTTCTACAAAGGTTCAGAAGCTGAAATTTCGACCACGTGGAGCCGAATTGGTGAACTTCCTGTAAAAATTTTAGATCTTGTTTCGATATAGTTTTTGAGATATGGTCCGAAGAAGTTAGGGCTTTTGCATGGTTCAAAATTTATTCCCAAACATGCGATCTTGGAAAATTGTCATAATTTTCTCTACGAGCATCAAATTTGAATTTCGTAAAAAGTTACTAAAAGTGCACATATTTTAGTTTTTCTTGTATCATTTTCAGGGCCGAAGGTTAAAAAAATGACACGTGGTATTCCTTACAAGTTAGCTCTACTGAACAAGTTAGTAATGAGGTCATCATTGGAGATTGGGAATAACTTTACCTTGAAGAATCCAACTTTGGTCTAACTTGTGACTTTGGAAAGAAGAATCAGGGGAATACCACAACATGAAAGTTCAAACCTTGGAGAGCTGAAATTATAGAGATACAAATTTTTCAACATCTAGCTCCAAAAAAGCAAGAAAAAGGTGTGTATTTTTTTTTTTTTAAATTACATAAATTTTGTTTGAAAGATCAGTTTGAAGTGATTCAAAAGGCATAGTGAAGCATATATAACATTGTTTGACTCCAAAATTCCTTGAAGAAAAAAAATTTACACACCTAGTAAGAACCCAGAAAGCTCTATTATGATGCATGAAGAAGAGGGAGAAATGCAACATGATATTTCAAAATTATGAGACCAAGTGCAACAAATTTCGCTCTCGTGAAGAGTAACCAAAAATGAAATGGAAGCTCAGATGGATGGCTTGAAGAATGGTTTAAAATAATACATGGAATATTTGAAGGATGGAATGAATGTTAATTTGGAATGTTTGAAGGCAGATATGGAAGGTTTGACAACGTTGCTACAATAAATGCTTTCTAATTGCAACAAGGTATTCCTTGAAACTCATGATTAGAATAAAAGTAATGTTAATCATGAATTTAGAGACTTTAATTTTGGGTTGAATACCAACCACATTTCAAAGATCGATATAAGGAAGTTTGATGGCAAGGATCTAGTAACATGAGTACTATAGATGGAGCAATATTCGGATCTATATGATGTGCAACACAGAGAAAATGTATGCATTGCATATTTATATTTAGAACCCAATAAGTTTGTATGGTATCGATGGATTTATTCTCGCAAACGACTTGTCACTTGGTCAATTTTTACGAAGGAAATGATAGCACATTATGAGGATAAAAAGAGCAACACCTTCTTTAGCCAATTGATAAATCTCAAACAAAAGGGTTAAACGACAGAGCACATTAAGGACTTCCATAAATTGAATATAAGAGTAATTTATATTCTAGAGGAGCATAGGATATATGTTATCATAGGGACTTTACAGGATAACATCCAACATGAGGTTCACCTTTGGGAACTTGATTTATTGGAGAAGGCATTCAATGTGGCAAGAGAAATTGCAAGAAAAATTATGGCAACAAGGAAGTCTACCACTCGCAACTATAAAGATAGAAGTGTTGTTTCTCCTAGCCTTCAACAACCTATAAGGTTAAAACCACAAAAATTGGAGGAAAAAAGAGAAAAAGGGATTTGTTACAGTTGTGATAGAAAATACACTAAAGGTAATAAGTGTGCTGAGAAGAAATTATTTTACATAGATTGTGAAGAGGAGGGAGAAAAGGAACAAGGAACAAGGAACATAAAAAGAGGAGGATATACACCAAGAACCAACCCCATAGAAAATCGAAATGAATCTGACCATATCTTGTAATGCATTGGTAGGAATTACCATTCCTCAAACTCTCAAGATGGAAGGATATATAAAGAATAAAAAGGCAATAGTGTTGATTGATTCGGGTAGAACCCATAATTTTATTCACTGTAAGATAGCCAAGGAATTTTATTGCTTCCTATATCCAACTCTAAAGTGTCAAGTGATGGTTGCAAATGGAGGAACTATACATTGTTATGGAAAGTTTCATATATAAAGCAAACAATGGGGGAATATGTATTGAATATTCCAATGTTTTCCATTCCAATGGGTGGTGTTGATATTGTACTAGGAGTCCAATGGTTACAATCTTTGGGGACTATAGCTTTTAATTTTCAATAATTTTTCTTGAATTTTTTTTGGGAAGGAAAGGAAGTTGAATTAAGGAGTATTTGGAGGGAAACTGGGAAAGATAATCAACTCTAATGGCATGAAAAAGCTTCTGAAGAAAGAAAAACAGGGTGTAATTTCATAATTATGCTAACTAGAGGTTCAAACATCCAAATCATATATTTCTCCAGATATCCAAAAAGTATTGGACAATCATTCCAAGTTATTTGAGACCCCCAAAGGCCTTCCACATAATTGTGATCATGATCATGCTATTCATTTTATTCCATGAATTATTCATCCAAACATCAGGCCTTACAGATATCGTTATCCCCAAAAGAGTGAAATTGAATGTATGGTTGCAAAAATGCTAGAGGTCGATATAATTCAACCTAGTCAAAGTTCTTTCTCTGCTCCAGTAGTATTTGTGCACAAGAAGGGTGGATCATGGTGTATGTGTCTGGATTATAGGGAGCTCAACAAGCTCACTATGAAGATAAATTTCCCATGTGTGTCATTGATGAATTATTGGATGAATTACATGGATAAATTTAGTTCACCAAGTTGGATCTTCATTCAGGATATCATCAAGTTAGAATGAAGATTGAAGACATTCCGAAAACAACATTCAGAACTCATGAGGGTCATTATGAATTTTTGGTCATGCATTTTGGCCTTACTAATGCTCCTTCCACATTTCAAGGTTTGATGAATTCTATTTTCAAACCCTTAAAAAAAAATTGTTAGTGTTTTTTGATGATATGTTAATCTACAACAAGTCTTGGAAGGATAATTTTCAACATGTTGGCAGGGTGCTCAAACTATTGGAGGAGAAACAATTATATGCAAAAACCTCCAAATGTTTCTTTGGAGTATAGGAGGTGGAATATTTGGGTCATATTATATCTCATGAGGGTGTTAAGGTAGACCCTAACAAAATTAAAGCCATTAAGGAAAGGAAAATCCCCACAACCATAAAGCATATTTGAGGATTTATAAGGTTGACAGGGCATTATCGCAAGTTTGTTAATAATTATGGGAAAATAGCAGCACCTGTAGCAACATTACTGAAGAAAGATGCATTTTCTTGGAATCTAAAAGCAACTAAGGTCTTTGAACATATTAAGGAGGCAATGTGCCAAGCAGCGGTCTTAGCTATGCCATAATTCACAAAGACCTTTATTGTGGAATGTGATGCCTCATGAAATGGAATTGGTGTTGTTTTAATGCAAGAAGGAAGACCCATTTCTTTTGAAAGTCATCCAATCAAAGGAAAGCATATACAAAAACCTATTTATGAGAAGGAAATGTTGGCAATACTACATGCACTAAAGCAATGACAACCTTACCTAATGGGAAGACACTTCAAGGTAAAAACATATCATGATAGTATTAAATACTTTTTGGAACAAATATTATTTTGAGAAGAGTAACAAAAATGGATCACAAAGATGTTGGGTTATGACTTTGAAATCATCTACACAAAAGGGAAGTAAAATGTCACTCTCAATAAAGGATGAGGATGTAGAAGCATTTCTTTGTGCCATTTCTATTATCCAACTAATTGGATAATCAAAGCAAGGGGTGAATGGAAGAATGATGAAGAGGCGTGGACACTCATTCAAAATTTGAACAATATCCAAGTACATATGATACATTTAGCTGGAAAAATGATTCAATATGGTACAAAGATCACTTATATCTTTGTAAGAATTCCCAACTCAAACAAAATATTCTTTTGGAATTGCACCTCTCTCCCTTAGGAGGGCACTCAAGATTTTTAAAAACTTACCACAGGGTCAAGAAGGAATTTTTTTTTGATGGTCTTAAATCTAATATTCATAAGTTTCTAGAAACATTTTTGGTTTTCCAACAAAATAAAGTTGAGACAATTAAGACCCTGAGTCTATTAAACCTTTAGCCATTCCAAGTTAGAGTTGGGAGGAGGACTCAATGGATTTTATCATAGGATTACTCAAGTTTGAAGGAAAGAGTGTCATCATGGTGGTAGTTGATAAACTTGCCAAGCATGCACACTTTTGTGTGATATCTCATCCTTTTAAATCCAATACAGTTGTTATTGCATTTATGGAAACATTTCAAAAGCTACATGGAAACCCAAAGATTATTGTAAGTTTTTTGTCTTGATACTCAATTATATCATGGCTCATCTTATCATCCTTGATCTCACGGGCAAACTAAGATAGTCAAAAAATGTTTGGAAGGATGTCTTCGTTGCTTTGTGTCCGATAAACAAACAAAGTGGGTCAAGTTGTTACCTCTAGGTGGATGTTGATATAACACTTCCTTCCATATTGTAGCAAAAATGACCCCATCTATTGCACTTTATGGATATCATCTACCATCCATTACATCATCTTTAAGAGAAAATTTTAAGGTTCAAGCAGTGGAAGATCACATTGAGCATCAACAACAAGTTCTCCGACTCTTAAAGGATAACCTCACTCTAGTGCAAAATCGAATGAAACAACAGAGATATTAGCATCGCAGTGAAAGAATTTTTGTTGTAGGTGACTGGGTATTTTTACGTCCACAACCATACAAACAAATGCCCCTCAAGAAAGCTAAGGAGAATAATAAATTATCACCCAAGTACTATGGTCCTTACAAGGTGTTGCAAAATATTGGTACTATGACATACAAATTGAAGTTCCCTCCATCTTCCCGAGTTCACCCAGTTTTCCATGTTTCATGCTTAAAGAAGGTTATCAGTGACAAGCTCTCAATTCAAACATTGTTTTCAGAACTTGACGAAGAAGGAAAAATCATATTTGAGCTTGAAGTAGTCATAGAAACAAGAACCTGACAACTACAAAATAAATTAATTTCAGAGTATCTCATTAAGTGGAAGAACTTACTCGCTGAAGATTCCCCATGGGAGGATGATAATTTTATACATAAGCATCTGAAACTACTCAAGCATTGAGGACAACACTTATTTGAAGGAGAGGGGCATTTTAGGTCCCTATAATACTAGTATACCCCCTTATTGTTATTGTTAGTGTAGCCCCCTATTGTTATTGTTGTGCCCATGTATCCCCCATATTGTTATTGTTGTGCCCTATAGAATCCCACTATTGTTATTTTTGTGTCGTTACATCATTATTGTTATGTATGCTCTGATTATATTGTGACCCCTTAGACTCCTATATATACCAAGGAGGTCTTATCATTTGTATCATCCAAGAATTGTTCATTTATGCAATGTAAAGGAGGTTCCCCCCTCGAATAGGATAATTTTTAAGTCGTTGATCTATATTTTCTTCTATTTTGTGAGCTGGTTGCATAAATGAGAGACTATTAAGACCCTAAGGCTCCTTCAACCTTTAGCCATACCAACCCAATGTTGGGAAGAAGTTTGAATTGATTGTATTACAGGTTTACCCCAAATTTAAAGGAAAGTGTGTCATGATGGTAGTGGTCGAGTGAATCACAAAGTATGCCCACTTTTTCTCTCTTTCTCATCCTCTTAAAGCAAGTATTGTGGCAAAAGAATTCATGGAAACAATCCAAATCTACATGGAGTACAAAAGATTATTATAAGTGACAGAGATCCAATTTTCAGTAGAATTTTTTTGACTAAATTATTTACTTGTTTGGGTACTCATTTGGCTCATAGATCATCTTATCATCCCCGCTCTAAGGTGAAAAACAGATTGTGAATAAATTCTTAGAAGGATATCTACATTTCTTTGCATATGGTATACAAAAAAACTGGTTAAATGTTTTCCCTTGGCAGAATCATGGTACAATACATCCTTCCATACTTCATAAAAAACACCACAATTTATGGAACTTTATGGATATCATCTTCCATCTATCACGTCACCCTTGAAAGGGAATATAAAGGCTCAAACAATTGAGGACCACGTCCAACACCAACAATAGGTTCTCAAACTATTAAAGGAAAACTTGGTTATGGCACAAAATAGGATGAAACAACAAGCATATCAATATCACAGTGGAAGGGAATTTGAAAAGAGTGGGATTGTGTATCTGTGAGACTACAACCATATAAATAGACATACCTAAAGCAACAAAAGAAGGATAATAAATTAGCTTTGAGGTAATATGGCCCCTATAAGGTGTTGCAGAGGATTGGAGGTCTGGCCTACAAATTGTTGTTGCCTCCATCTTCATGTGTACATCCAATATTCCATCTTTCTTGCCCAAAGAGGGTCATCGGTGATAAGATCCCAATTCAAACTCTTATACTAGAGATTAATGAAGAAGGGAAAATAATACTAGAACAAGAAACAATTTTGGAAACAAGGACTAAGCATGTGAGAAATTGATCAATTACCGAGTATCTCATCAAATGGAAGAACCTAACAATGAAATAAGTGACAAGGGAAGGTGAGTGTTTCATGCATAAACACCCACATGTAGTCAATAGTTGAGGACAACATTTTTTTGAAGGGGAGGGGCATGTTAATACCTATATAAGCCACACATTAACCCAAAAACTCCTTATTAAGCCCTAGATATTGAGTGATATCCTTATATTGTTATGTAGGCTATAACTCCTCTTGGTCCCATTTTATTATAGTTGTATCCTTTGTCTCGTACACATGCTCTCTCTCTCTCTCTCTCTCTCACACACACACACAAACATAGATGTGCATGTTTTGGCCATTACAATATGTATCTGATTCATTTTAATATTGAGATTATATTATTCTCAATGCATACCTTAGGTTTCACCAACACGGGTCTTATTGTAGATTTAGATTCAAATTATTATTACAATGTCATCCAACAAATGTATATACATTGTGTAGATTAATTGATGCCACAACAAAATTTACCTTCGTTTGAGCCATAACATTGTTTTAAACAATGAATTGGAGAGTGCCAAATAATTTGACCATGATTTTGAGTTATTGATACTTGAATTGCAGTGATGATCGCAACAAGTATGGAAACACAAATGATGACCATAGGATGGACAAATATTATTTCCCACTTCATCATGATCAGTTTGAACCTTAAAAATGAAGATTCCAAACTCTTATGTCCATTAATTCCTTAAACAATGATCTAGTATAGTGATTCCTTCATAAATCACATCATCCCTTCCAACAATTCAATCAATACTTAGATCAACATCGAAACCCTTGATTCCAACTCAGTATTTAATTCATGTTACCTTGATTGCTCACACAACCATTACACTTCAGTGATCACAACATGATAAGATCTATTTACTTGATATCCCATTTGCAATGTTTTTAATGCAAACTTTTAGGCAATTCTTTCACAACTCAATTCCGCAATTTGATACACCTCATTAGGTTTCAATACAACAAACACAACATAGAGAAACTCAATACAGACATTGATTCCAATTCTCAAAAGGTGTTGTAAACCCTTCTATAGGAACCTTGCATTATTGTAGCCATTTACTATTGGAAAATCACCTAGCCAATATAATTCATGAATTTATAGAACATTACAATAATTATATATAAATTAATGAGAAAACATTTATATATTCTTCAATTTCATCATTCACACTCAAACATAAACAATCATCTCACTATAAATTACATGGATAAATATATCTCACAATAATGGAGGCATGTAAGTACAATCTCTATAAATCAAAATCTTATACACAAAAATACTTAGCCTGATTACATAAAGATGGGAATTCTCTACTCCGGTCTCTTATTTATGTCTGAAGGCTTACAATATATATATACACATAGAACCAAAACCTTAATTTGATTAATATCCTAAATTAACTCTTGCAATCCCTAAGATATCTAAGATATTCCTAAGCTTTGAATTTTACCCAACAAGAAAGATTCGTTTACAATCTTTACTAACTAACCTTATCATATATCTCTATGAGGATCACATACTCTTGCGTTAATTTATCTTCTAGAATTTTAAAGGAATACTTTAGGAAATTTCAATAATTACCTTTTAAGGGAACCCACTCCCTTAGTAAATCCCAAGGCTTCATAAGCCCCATCAACTCTGTTGATTTTGAGATCCTATGCTCCTGCATCAAGAAGGAGGAAATGGGCCAACCTTTAAAAAGACATCTAGAGAGCCTTTTAAAAACCCAACGTAGTGCGCATTGACTAGTGGTGAGATCGTCGCCCCAAAAAGCAAAGAGAAAACCATTGTATAAATATATTATCAAAACCAAATTTACACATTACCTTGAAGAGGAAGTTATGGCTCACACGATCAAAGGCATTTTCCATATACAATTTTCCATTCCTTCGTCATTTCTTGATTGATCGAAGCTTATAAATTCCTGGACTAAAATGATGTTTTCAAATATTTGTAACTGAAGAACCCCCCTCCCCCTTTGATTTTCACTAATGATTTTGGAAGAACAAGCTTGAGCATGGCTTGAGATTTGATGCCAAAATCTTAGAGATCACTCTATAAAATACATTACATAGTGAAATAGGCCTGAACTGAGTGAAGGAGGAGGGAATAGATTCCTTTGGGATGAGAGCTAAAAAAATTGAGTTAATTCCCCCTCCAATATAATTATGCTTGAAGGAATAATCAATCATTCTACAAAGTTCAAACTTTATGACATCCCAATACCACTGATAAAAATGGGCAGAAAAACTATTTGACCCAGGGTCCTTCTGGAAGCTAAAAGAGAACACAATGGATTTGATTTCTTCTTCTAAAATTTATTTTAGAAGAAAAAGGTTATCCTCCCGAGAGATCAATTATGGGATGTGTTCTAACATCTTGTATTTTGATTCTTATTTAGATGGGCCCACATCACCATAAATCTCTTTATAATAAAGAATAACCTCATACTATATTTAAGAGTAACCATCTATTTTGTTTCCTTGAACTATGATTTCTTTGATATTATTCTTCCAAACTTGATTCATTGCCTCATTATGGAATCATTTTGTATTTGTATTAGCTATTTGGAACGAGAGACTTCGTGATTTGAGTCTCCACCGTTTTCCCCTTCCTTCAATGCATTATGATATTGCTCAAACTCATTTTTTTCCTAAGGAGCTTGCAGGTCATAGGTTCATGCTCAAAAGCTAGTTGGGTCGATTTTAATTTAGATTGGAGAATAAGTGTTTTAGATGGCATTGAATCCTTCTACTCATTGGCCCAACCTTTCAAAGCGGCTTTTAGAAGCTTTATTTTCCTTTCCCAATTGATGATTGGATTACCTGAAATCCATTGGCTCCAAAACGATTTAACTAAATCACTAAATCACTCTGATCTAATCCAAATTGGATTGAATTTGAATGGAAAAAATAACATAGTCTTCGATTTCAATAATTTCAAGAGAAATGGATTTTTAATCTAAGTTATGCCAAGACAAAATTTTAGAATGAAATATAAAATATTGAACTAGAAGAGAATCTAATACCAAAAACAATCCAAATAGGAAGCGATATGACCGAGGCCTAATCTTTAGTCGCTCCAAGTATACTTATTGGAGGAGGGATTGATATCGGGAAGATTTAAATTTATGATTAGATCCTCTATTTTTCTTGAAATTGGTCTTTGACTATAAAGCCTCATTATTTTTCCTAGGAATATAGGATAGTATTAAAATCTCGATCTACGATTGGATCTGATCCATATTTTGTGTCTCTTAATTCCATGAGAGAAGCCTATAAATCTGATTTTTCTTGAAAGTGAAATGGCATATATAAATTAATTATTATAGATACTTTTAGGGAGGGGAGATGTGTAAATCATATTGCCAAATATAATGGAGAGGGACGATGTTCTAAAAGCCTAAGAGATGATGAATACCAAAGAGAACAAAGATCGCCTAAAGCCCCCCTTGAACGTGCCTTGAACTAATAACTAAAATTCCACAACCAGTCATAATTTATACATGTTTTGAGAAATCCCTTGATCCCCCATTTTAATCTCTTGGAGTAGAAAATATTTGATTTTTCTTTTTGAATTAATGATTTAACCTCTAACATTATTTTATTCGACCCCAATCGCCTACAATTCTAGGAGATTAGTTTCATTATTTTCTATTAGATTTTGCAGCCCCATTATTGAGGCCTAAACTGCCTCCTTCCATTTTATTATGGTTCTTGGTGATGTGTCTTTCCATAATGCCTCGTATTCCCAAATTTTTTCCCTTCCAAATTTTTTTATTCGAACCTTTGAGCTCCTTTTTCCTCCCACCTTATGTTGAATGTAATCTCGTTCCTCCTCTTTCTCTATTTCATCAGCTAAACTAGCAAGGGAGGGGTCACTTCAAGTCGTCCTAGGGGAGCAATACTTGCCCTCATCTGAAAAAGAGTCAATATCTCTTATCACTTGGACATGGGCATCATCAAGAAGAGGAGGAGAGACTTTGGTGTCCTTCCTAGAATAGGGGTCGACGTTTCTTGAGGGAATCTCGCCTTCCTCTTCAACTAGGTTGAGTGCTTTGAAACTATTGCTATTAGCCTTTGTTTCACCCTAATTGATGGTACACTCTCCTGGGGCTAATTTCGCTCAGGCTGCAGAGGTTGGACCTTTTCCTTTGTTCCCTACTAGATCGCTCTATCGTGGTTGATTGTTAGTCTGTTTGGTTGGTCCTCTTTGCCTCTTAGGTTGTTATCATTGATCTTGTTCTTCCACCTGATTCTGTTTCTCCTCAATCTTATTTTTGCAACTTCTAGCAAAGTGTTCGTACTCATGACAAATCTTGCACTTAAAAGGAAATTGGTCACAATTCACCTCTTGGATATGTGACCAATTATCCAGGTTGAGATTTATTGTGGTTATAAGTCCTTTGTCTCGATCTACTTTCACAGAGATCCTAGGACAATAAAACAAACCCTCTTGTGGCTCAAAACAATTAATGTACTTACCCGCAATGTTTCCAATTCTTTTAAAAGTGGCATCATTCCAACATGCAAAGTAATGAAGGGTAGCTTAACTAATACTAGAATTATTCAAGGAACATCAAATTCTAGGTTAAAATCAGGGCTCCATCAATTTAAATAAAGACCCTGAGAACTCATGAAATAAGGGCCACTTTTTAAGATCAAGTTCCAATCTTCCTTATTCTCAAAAATTAAGGTATAAAACCCTCTCTTGTAGAAACAAGAGGAAACTTGACCCTTTATGAATGGTTGCCAAATTTTATTTACCCATTATTTCAAGGAGCACGAGGAAGGTCAGATCCCCATGAACTTGCCCGCTAAAAATTGTTTTGTAAGTTGAAGAACCCTTGTTTTACACCAAGAATAATTTCTCTCTACCTTCAAAATATCCTCAATCTTTTTAACAAAGTGTGAGGGCTTTGTATTCTATAATTTCGACCCATTAGAGATCAAAGCATTGAAGGAGGCCATATCAGGCGTCAATGAAGGGGGCAAGGAAGCAGGGCCACCCGAGATAGTGGCCATTAGATTGCAAGAGATCCACTAAGTGTTGAAAAAACCCTTGTAGTGTTGCAGACATGAACAAAATGTTACATTAATTTGAAATAATATTTCAACACACGAAACTATTATTAATAAATTTTCATGAATGAATTAAAACCAAATCTAAAAACACTTGTATAATGAATATCCACATCAAATTAACTTCCTTAAGAACTAATAATGGATAACACTTCACCAATGTCATCAATGGAAAATGAGGAAAATCATACTTGGGCAACAATCAAACTCACTGCTGATTATGGGAATTGTGCAACAAAAAGGCATGCATGGAAGTTGCTTTGTACCTGAGTTTTGGATATTGTTTGGTATTCATATTCCACAAAGTTCACATACAATATACGAAGCACTTCACACATCAATTAAAACTAGAGACAAAGCTCTCTTAAGAGCTTAAGATAAGAGAATAAGATTTTCTTAATGTATAAAAAATGACAACAAAAATATGACAATGGAATAAAAGAGTACATCCAATGTATGAATAAGGTAAGAGTGTACCAACAACATAGCTTGGTAGTCATGTGATGACAAGGATGTAGAAATATCTAAATAGACTCAATTGATCTTGTAATGTACTAAATCAAAATACTGAATCAATTCTACAAATTGCACAATCACATGAACAAGAAAGAGAAAGAATTTCAATCGCACAACACAAAAATGTATCTGGGGAAAGGCTGAGCTATAAAACTCATTATATGTATATTGCATTAAGTCAAGAACATGAAACAATACAATGTTATTTCCCTTCCTGAGAAACCTCTGCACTATCTTTGATTGTCTCATATTGATCATGGCAAGTTTGGTCCAATACTTAACCAATTCCCTGCACCTGACTGGCCAGTTGTGCTCACTCATTCTTGGGATAATTAAGCCCCTATTAATTAGGAAATTGATCAGGTGCTCAAAATTATGCTAAAAAATGAAAGTTCTCATAATGTTGTGGAACATGAACGACTACATATATCTCATCGTTTTGAATCCGATGCAACTCGTTTCACAGAAAACCGACATCGTATGCTCCTGGAAACGCGATCTGTTCATTTTCCGAAACATACAAAATTTTCAAAAATGGCAACTGACACGGAAAAAACTTGGGCCAGTGGCAGGCTGCCATGTGGCCTCTTTTGGTTGGTCAAAATGTAATTTTTTTTAGCCTGTCAAGGTTCACCACTTGTCCATTTTCATCAGGTGTTGGTTGGTTGAATTTCAATGGATGGGATGGTGGCCAACCACATGTTGCCATGTGGCCCAACCGAAGGTCGCCACGTGGAAGCACGAGGGCCACCAAAGATTGGTTAATTTCGAATTGCACCTCTGTGGGATTCAAAATTGTGACCTCCTTCATAACAACACCAAGGCTTTACCAACCGGACTACTGTTGCTCCTTGTTTAAAATATGTCTGAAATCATATTAAAAGGTTAGTTGGGCAGACTATGGGGTAAGGGGCCAGGGCTTAGCCCTGATCTCCCCAAAAAATCCACCATACGACCTCACGACGGAAACTAAGGGCACGAAGGTGGCCCACAAATATTTTATTTAAAAAATTATTTTGACCACCAAATTTTCATATTAATAAATGTGCCATGTAATTGTTGCTCCGTTATCAAAATTCAGGGAAAATTTGCAGGACCGATCTGAATTTTGGGGAATTTGTGGAGCAGTTAGTGGAAAAACTTCGGGAAGTCATTTAACTTATTCATTTTTTGACAAATTTGATGCAGAAAGAGGCTACACATGCATTTTTGGGCATTATGGAGCTAATGGAACATGTTTCAGAGATTTTTGAGCATTGTAAACATATGTAATAACTCTTTTAAGCATAATAGAAGAGGGCCAAGCCATTGGAAGCTGGACCAAGGAGACATAGCCCAAGCGGGGTGAACTCCTTCATCATGTGTTGTTGTGTTATTGTTTATGGTGATGTTCATGTTTGTTAGATGTTGTTGTGTTACTGTTTATGGTGATGTTCATGTTTGTTAGATGTTGTTGTTCAGTGTTTTTATTATGTTAATTTGCTCAAGAAATTCACATAAAAAATCATGTTTAACTTGCAATTTACCTCATAACCCTCTAACACTTTGTTTATATTCTGAAGAGGAATTTAGCACAACAAAAATATTTTTCCCATTCAGATCAAGTTGGTATCAGAGCACTAGGTTTACTTGTGCAAGGAGGATTTAATGGTTTTTCAAGTTTTTAAATGCTTACAAGGTTGAAGCTCAAGAGAGGAGAAGGCAAGCTTGTGGGTGCAGGTTCTCTAGTTGGAGCAAGGAGAAGGAGGGCATAGTTGCCACAATATCCACCACAAGGTTCACCTCCTGTTTTACCTGAGGCTTTAGTAAGCATGTATCATGAAGGAGGAAATGATAACATGACAAAGGATGAGAAGGATTTTAGGAAGGCTTTCTTTGACATGACAGAGATGGTGAAAGTCCTCTATGAAGAGAGGAATACAAGTTTGCAGGGTGAAATATCCACGCCTCCAAGAGGAGAGGGTTCTCCAAGAGGAGGAGGTAATGGAAATGGTGATAAGCCACCATCTACTCCACCATCATCATCACCGACATCTTCACCTTCATCTTCATCCTCTTCCACTACTATACCCCTTACTCATACTCATCAACATACCTCAAATGGAATTGTTAAAACACCCGTGTTAAAACTTGATATTAAATTTTAGTTGCCTATGTATAATGGTGAAGTGAATGTAGAAAAGCTTGAAAATTGGGTTTGTTAGTTGGAGGTCTACTGCAGGATTCAAAACCTTCAAGATGATGACACAAATATTCAACTAGCTTCCTTGAGACTGGAGGGTGTAACACTAGTATGGTGGGAAGCCAAGACACAAGAAGAGATGAAACAACATGGTAAGACTTAAATCTCTTGGTCTAATATTATTGCTGAAATTAAATGGAAATTTTACGCTATAGGTTATATACAGAAATCCATAATGGACTGGCAAAATTTTAGACAACTAAAGGGAAAAGTGTTCAAAAGTATGCACAAGAGTTTAGGAGAAGAGCACTAGTTTTGGGTGTTAATTTATCTTCTCAAGAAAATTTGTTAAAGTATATTAAGGGTTTGCATAGCTATCATAGGCACACTTTTCTCATGTTCAATCCCAAAAAATTAGATGACGTTTATGTTCAAGCCACACATCTAGAAGCAAGAGGGAAACATAGTGAAAATGAGAAAAGTGTTAGTTCCCTTGAGTATGAAGGTAAAGGAAAGGGTAAGTTTAATGGAAAAGGAAATAAAAATGGCTCTATTAAGTTAGAAAAGGAGAAAATCACCTGTAAACATTGTTCGAAAAATGCCCATGATGAAGACCATTGTTGGCAACTCCATCCAGAGTAGAAGCCCAACAAACTTTAAAAAAAAATCTGCAATAATTGAACATGACTTAGGTTCAAATTCAGGAGATGAAACCAAGATTACAACAATGGGTTTGAATGGTAAGAACATAACAAGCACTATTTCTTAAAGTTGTTCTAATGTAACTCAAGATGATGATACAAGAATTGAATTCTTTTATATTAGAGTTGTTTCAAAGCATACCAAAATAGACACACTATTTGATAGTGGTTCTCAAGCCAATTTGATTTCTAAAGACTTAGTTAAGAGGTTAAATCTAGAAAATGTTACACATCCAATACCTTATCCTTTAGGCTAGATATGCAAGAATGCAAATTTGCAGGTAACAAGGAAGTGCATCCTAAGGTTTGCAATCAATTCAAACTTTCTTGACGAAGTTGAACTTGATGTAGTTCCGCTTGAGATTTCAGGTATTGTTTTGGGAAGTCCTTATCTTTATGATTGGATGACAATATTTCATCTCCATGAGAATAAGTACCACTTGATCAAGAATGGAATTGAGTACATATTTAGAGTGCATAAGAATAAGATGAGTTTGTCTCTTATGCATACACGGCAAATGAAGAGAACAGTAAATGCAAGTAAAAAAAAATCTTTGTTAATATTCAAGGATAGTGATGTTTGTAATGAGACCTTTCAAGAAGATGTATCAAATTAACATGATGATTTAATTGAAGTTGCTATTGGTTGTAATAAGATTTTTCATGGATCTAACATGTTGCCTTTGAAAACAGGTAAACAAGATGTGAAAGATTTGCAACAATCCACATCATTGTTAAACAGTGATGGGGACAAGATGTCGGTGCTGAATAGTGCAAAAATCAAAGAATAAGCGCCAAAGAAGGATGACAAAGAAGGCATAGGTTCCATAAGTACTTATTTTGGGTTTCAAAATGGTACATGGAAATGGAGAAAACACTTGGTCAAAAGTCAACGCAAATATAAGGCAAAACAAGTTAAAAATCACCATGTTGATAGTGTTCGAGGTGAGAAAATTTTCAAATTATTCAAGTTTCCTTTGATTAATGACCGAGGTGGGAAGAGGTTTGTTTCTTCAAGGAAAATTTTATGTTCTGCAAATTCTGGGAAATTGCAGCGTGATGGTATCTACCATAGCAAGACAGGGTTTCCAGAATCAAGGAAAAAGATCAGTTTTTTTATGAAAAGCTCAATTTGTTGAATTCAAGCAAATTCCAGTGGATTGGGACTAGAATGGTGAGGGGGTTGTACCCTCATCTGCATGTTCAGTAATGAAAGATATTTTGGGGTCCAAAATCTTCTAGTGGGGAGGCGTGATTAGGTGCTCAAAATAATGCTAAAAAATGAAAGTTGTCAGAATGTGGTGGAACCTAAACGACTGCGTAGATCTCATCGTTATGAATCTGAGGCAACTCATTTCACAGAAAACTGACACTGTATGCTCCTAGAAATGCAATCTATTCGTTTTCCCAAACATGCAAAATTTTCAAAAATGGCAGTTGACCGGGAAAAAATTTGGGCCAGTAGCAGGCTGCCACGTGGCCTCTTCTAGTTGGTCGAAATGTAATTTTTTTAAGCCTGTCAAGCTTCGCCACTTATCCGTTTTTCATTGGGTGCCGGTTGGTTGAATTTCATTGGATGGGATGGTGGCCAACCACATGTTGCCATGTGGCCAAACCGGAGGCCGCCATGTGGCATCACAGGGGCCACCAAAAATTAGTTAAGTCCAAACTACACCTCAGTGGGATTCAAAATTGTGACCTCCTTCATAACAACACCAAGGCTTTACCAACCAGACTATCGTTGCTCCTTGTTTAAAATATGTCTGAAATCATATTAAAAAGTTAGTTGGGCGGACTATGGGGTAAGGGGCCAGGGCTTAGCCCACCCCCCAACAAACCCACCATATGACCTCATGACGGAGACCAAGGGCACGGAGGTGGCCCACGAATATTTTATTTAAAAAAATATTTTGACTGCCAAAATTTCATAGTAATAAATGCGCCATGGTTTTTTATTAAAACAAAAGTTTAATTCAAACCATATCATATGGTTAAAAATGCGGATTTGTGGCGTTAGTGGACAAACTAACGACCCAACTATTTCACCTAAAAATTCACGAAACTATCACTCCATTAGCGAAATTCAGAGAAAATTTGTAGGACCGGTCAGAATTTTGGGGAATTTGTGGAGAAGTTAGTGCCAAAACTTGGGGAAGTCATAACTTATTCAATTTTTAATCAAAAAAGATGCAGAAAGAGGCTACACAGACTTTTTTTGGCATTATGGAGCTAATGGAACAAGTTTAAGAGTTGTTTGAGCATTGTAAACATATGTAAGCACACTTTTGAGCATAATAGAAAGAGGGCCAAGCCATTGGAAGTTGGACCAAGGAGATGTAGCCCAGACGGGGTGAACTCCTTCATCATGTGTTGTTGTGTTACTATTTATGGTGATGTTAATGTTTGTTAGATGTTGTTGTTCAGTGTTTTGTTTATGTTAATTTGCTCAAGAAATTCACATAAAAACCCATGTTTAACTTGTAATCTACCTCATAATCCTCAAGCACTTTGTTTATATTATGAAGAGAAATTTACCACAACAAAACTAATTTTCCCATTCAGATCAGAAATTCCCATCAATTTATTGTGCAATACTTTGAAGGCATCCTAATGACCTCATGCATGACCTGTACAATTTTCTAATTATACAACTAATAGTTCTCTTCCCCTTAACTCCAATCTCAACTAGGCCTTCCTTAGAACTAACGTGAAACAACTATTTATAGTAAATTATCAGTAATCTGATTGATCACATCATGTGAATTAATCAGATTTAATTGACTGGACCTATCATTGTCTCATCTCTCAATTAGAACTAGTTAAATTGATTTTAACTCAAATAATTGAGTTAACTAATTACAACTCAAAATAAATTGCAATTGGACCCCCTAAAACTTAGAGAGAACTCTACATGCCTCCAGTTTGACCCTCAAATCGAATTGACCGAGTTAAATAAGCCTTCCTAACTCAGTTAACTCGTACAAGTTGTCATGTGACGTGGAATTACATTTTCCTTCTAATTTAATTAAGGGAAAAAATAAATTAGAAGCCTTTCTTGTTGCCAATTTTAGCACTCCCTCTCAACAAGAAAGGGATTGTCTGCTACCCCAATCCTGCTTTTGTGGAAATCAAATTTCCTTCTTGATAGTGCCTTTTTCAAGATGTTTTAATCTTGCTCCTACATGGGAATGTACTCTAATGACATAATCTGCCTCTACACACAATCTCTGAGATGGTGATACTAGATATCAATATTCTTAGACCTGTCATGAAAAACTGGATTAACCGAGAATTTGATGCAAAATATGGCTATCACAATAAATCACCGTCAGATCCATATTTCAACCAAACAAACCAACAAGTATCTTCCTCATCTAGATGGCCTCACATGCTGCCCGACTGGCCGCCATGTACTTTGCCTCTATTGAACTGAGTGCAACTAATCTCTGTTTCTTGTTGTACCAAGAAACTGTTGTTGATCCTATACTAAAGATGCCCCCTGATGTGCACTTCCTTTCGGATGGACTCCCTGCCCAATATGCATCTGTGAATCCTTGAAGCTTCACTCCCTCTGTCTACTTATACCATAGCCCAAACTCTGTAGTGCCTCTGAGGTATCTCAACACATGCTTTCATACCTTCCAAAAGAGCTTGTTAGGCTTAACCATAACTTGACTAAGATGGTTAACCACATAGCATATGTTTGGTCGTGTGTTCACCAAATACATGAGTGAACCCACAAGTTGCCTATAGATGGTAGCATCGACTACTTCACTTGAAGTAGCATCCTCCTTCCTCCAGTTTCCTGCTATAGGAGTCTTCATGGGTTTGTTTCCCTCCATGTGGAACTTCCTAAGAATCTCATTGGAATACTTGCCCTAAGATACAAATAGCTCCCCATCTCTTTGCCAAATTTCAAAACCAAGGAAATAGTGCAAGAGTCCCATGTCCTTCATCTCAAATTATCTTGCAAGATCCTCTTTGCAAGACTTGATGAGATGCTCATCACATGTTACTATCAAATCATTGACATAAAGTACAATGATCAAAAGTTTACCTTCTACCACAATACGGTAAAGGTTCGCATCTTCTTCACTCTTGGTGAAGCCCAACCCAGTGAAGTAGTTGTCGATCTTGGTGTACCAAGCACGAGGTGCTTGCTTCAACCCATAAAACGCTCTCTTGAGTCTACACACATTCGACTCGTTGTCGAAGGTATCAAAACCTTCTGGCTGCTCAATGTACACCTCTTCCTCAACCACCCCATTGAGTAAGGCTATCTTTACATCCATCTAATGTATCTGCCATCCCATATACGCTGAGAGTGCAAGGATGGATACAGTCACATCATGATCAATCCTCTACACCTTAGAGAACCCTCTGGCCACAAACCTGCCCTTGTGATTTTCCACACTGCCATATGCTACCTGCTTGACCTTGTAGATCCACCTGGATCCTACAAATGACTTCCCCTCTGGTCTTGGGACAACTTCCCATGCGTTGTTTCTGATAATGGAGTCATACTCCTCAACCATGGCATCAACCCAAATTGGTTGTTGCAGTTCTTCCTCAAAAGAGGGTGGTTCTTTCTCTACACCTTCGCTCATAATATCCATGTATCCATTGTATCGCTTTGGGGACCTTCTCTGCTTGCGCTTTGATGTGGGTGCTCCCACATTCTCTCTAGCATCAAGAAACAACCTGCCAGCCTCTCTAGCATGCTTCCTTTCGTCTCAGGATGTCTCTACATGAGTGGGTGCTTCCACTCTCTGCACCTCTCCTTATGGTTGCTCCACATCTTGAGGTTCTTTTTTTGGAGCCAATATCTCCTCAACTCCATGCAATTGAAGCTCCCTCTCAAGGGAAATTTGCATGGCCTTCTCTTCATCGAATTTCACATCTCTTCTGACCATTGTCATCCTGCATGCTAGAAAGTACACCCGATAGTTGTGAGGTGTATCAGTGTACCCCAAAAATATCCCCAACTCAGTTGTTGGCTCTAGCTTCTTCCTAACATCTTTGGTCACATGGAAATAAACTGATGAACCAAAAATTTTAAAATGCGACACATCTGGTCTCTTACCTGAAAAAGCTTCCTTTGGTGTACTCATCCCAAGTATCCGATGAGGACTTTGTTCTGCTCAAATACTGTTGTACTGCATGCTTCCACCCACAGATGCAACGGTAGGCCTTGATCATGCAACATAGCTCGTGTTTCTCCCACAATAGTTATGTTCTTCCTTTCTACCCAATTCTGTTGTGGGTTATGAGGTGATGTCAATTCCCTTTGAATTCCTTCTGAAGCACATAAGTTCTTGAATTCGTTAGAGACATATTATCCACCATTGTCGCTCCTTAAGGCCTTCACGTTCTTCCCTGTATCTTTCTAGACAAGTGCCTTGAACTCACAAAACTTTGAGAATGACTGATATTTCTTTTGCATGAAGAAAATCCAACACTTACATGAAAAATCATCTACAAAAATCACATAATAGCTGTGTTTTGTTGTGGAAGCTATCGATAACAGTCCACATGTCTCAGTGAACTCTCTCAAGGATCACCTTTGCTCGACTTTCCTTATCAAGAAAGGTGGCTTTGATATACTTCCCCAATGTACACCCTTTGCATGTATCTGGCCGCTCAAATGCACCCTTTGGAAGTCTTGTAGAAATCTGTTGCACGATCTTCAAAGTGCCATGGTGTAGATGGCCCAATATCCTGTGCCATAACTTATCGATGTCCCAACTCAAATTATCTGATTTCATGGTCAAGGAAACACAATATTCTACTTTCAGTTTGTATAGGTTCTTTGCTCGAACCTTAATCTTCTTCACCTATCCCATGGCTTTGTGACGAAGGAACGCCTTTCCTTCACAGAATATCACATCATAGACACGATCTTCCAACATAGCAACAAAAACCAAATTATTCTTTAAATCAGGAACATACATGACATATTTTAATGTGAGAGGATTACCTGACTCCCTCTGAAAGGTAACTGTACCTGTGTCGGTAGCGCTATACCTCCCGTCATCTCCCATCTTGATGTGCATTTGGAGATCCTTCTCCTCTAAGTTATTGAAGAATTATTTGTTGTCAGTCATATGGAATGAATATCCATTATCTAAGTACCACACATAACCCATCACCGATGAAACCATACATGCGATGAGGGTGAAATCCAGCTCAAACTGTGAAGTAAGTGCTTCACCTGCCGCTCCTCCTAAGGACTGCTTATTGGTCTTCTTATGCAGACACTTTGTAGCATAGTGTCCAAGCTCATGACAATGAATTTTTTTTACCTTTAACAAGTCTCGCTTCTTTCCCATCTGACCAAAATTCGATGTGGAATGGGATGCCTTCCCTTTCCCTTTCTTTGCCTTTCCAGTTAAGGCACAATTCTCCTCCTCATCAGTCTTTGATAAGGATCCATCTCTGGTGTTTCGCCGAATCTCTTATTGTACCAAGTCAGACCACAATTGCTCCCACTCTGGTAGCTTCTCCCTCCCATTCACCAAGTCCTGGTAGCTATGCTAGCTCTTGGGAAGGCCTAGAAGTGCTAGGCTCACCAAATCATCCTGGGTAATTGTCACACCAACACTTCCAAGCTCATATCAACATTGAGTGAACTTCTTTAAGTATTTTGGGATTGTGATTCCCTTCTCCATCTTGATCTTTCTGAGCTTTTCCTTCAGCGCCAGCTTCCTGTGGTCGCTGCTATTCTGAAACAGATCTATTAAGACCTTCCACATAAGATATGTAGTTGTATTTCCATGGAGGTTCGAGACAATATGATATCAAACACCTTCTAAAAGAATCGTTATCATCTTTGCTACATTCTTCTTCCATGCATCAAGAAGTTGAGCATCTGTTGTTGCGGGCTGGGGAATATCACTGTTTATGAATTCCTTCAATCTGTTGTCCTCCAACACTGCCTCCATTCTGTCCTTCCATGCTATGTAATTTGAATTACCCTCAAGGGATATTTGAGTCTCAATCCAGAGAAAGACATCTTGATCTGTTGCTGGTCCTAAAGAATAAATCTGCAAATTCGATTCACCTGTTCAAAAACAAACTCTAGTTCTTCTCTTCTATAATGATTCTTGCTCCTATACCAAGTAGAAATATCTAAATAGATTCAACTTATCTAGTAATGTACTAAAACAAAATAATGAATCAATTCAACAAACTACGAAAACCAATTACGATCGTTGATCTGAATGGATTGTATTATTTATGTTGTGCTAAGTATCCAAACAGTAATAATAATGTGCGCATAAGGTTCTCCTTAATTTGCAGGTTAAACAAAGAGTTTTGGCTTTGTTAAATAAATTTTTGTGTGAGGATTGATTAAGTATTTTAACTGTTTATCATTGTACAAAAGTAAAGAACAAAGAAATAAACTTCACAAAGCACATTACTCAGCAAATTGTTGAAGCAGTTCAACCCTCCTTGGCTACATCTGCTGGTCCAACTCTCAATGGCATGTCCCTCATGTATTAATTTGCTCAAAATGTAAGTAAAAGTGAAAATAAGCCTCAATAGGCAAAAATCTCTGCAAAATCAGCTTCATAAGGTATGAATTAGCTAGAGATGACTATTCATTTACATAAAACAGATAAAGAAAGCCCAATACACTGCCTTCTCCATGATGGCCCTGATGGCTCCTTGATCTTCCTCGAAGCTAAAACTGCTAAAGATGACCTCTGTTTGACCTGAAACCTATGCCAAACTGCTCAGAATGTTGAAAAAACCCAAAATTGACTATTTTTGCACCCAATTTGGTTCAATAATGAGAGAGTTATGGCCTCTCCATGAATTTTGCCTAATGTCCCCCAAAAAACTCCACTAAATGTGGAGGACTTAAGTTAATTGGAGTTAAAAATGGCAGGCAGGCCCTAAAATGTGGAACCACGCTAGATCCGGCGGAGTTTTTGGTGGTTAGCATTTAATGTTGGGCGGGGTGGTCACATGACCCCCCGCCAAGATCGTTAGAATAAACCACAACCATAACTGTTCACAAACCACAACATTAAATTTTATGTGTCGTGGTCACATGTTCGGCGGAACCACCAGTTTGAATTGCTGCAGAGTGGAGGCCTTAAGGCCATGGTCTTAGCACCTGGTCTCAATCTAATGGGGCTAGCCCTCCACCTTTCCGCCCAAATCTTTTCTAAACTTCAAATAGGTGTGGGCAACTTAACTTAACAAGGTCTAATGCATAACCCGAGTGGTCAGGTCTGTGCGCTCGTGGGCAGGAGGCCTGTGTTCGAACCCTCGCAAATGCACAAATTTTTGGTTGGAAGCAACTGTTGACCGACCCGACCTGAATGTGCTCTCGTGCAGAAGCCCATGGTGTCAGGCAAAAACAATTTTTTTCATGCCTTTGGATTTGGGGCCACGTGGCAGCCACCAGACAGGCCACGTGGCACCTTGTTATTGGCCTTCCAACTTAACTTCAAATATAATGTTAATAATTTTATTTTGGATAAAAGTCCAAAGTCAAATGTAGTCAAACAATCCTATTTTGGAGTTTACTGGATGATTTCAAACCTCAATAACTTCTGCATACAACCTTTGTTTTGTGAACCGTTCATAGCTCTATAATCGCAGCGACGAGACCTTTCTAGTCGTTTAGATTGCAACCATTTCTGAGCACTTTCATTTTTGAGCATTTTTCATAACTTGGACATGATCTCCTGACCACACCTCCCCACTGGGAAGATTTTAGACCCCAAAAGCTCTCTAGACTACTAAACCTGAAGATGAGGAGACTGAATCTCCAATCTTCCAATCTTGATCCACTGAAATTTCCCTGATTTCATTAATTGGAGCTTTTCATAAAATGACAAATTTTTCCTTGAATCTATTGACCGACTATTGCTAACTTTGACTTTGTCATGCTGCAAATTATAGAAAATTGCAGAACAACAACTGAAATTTGCAGTAAACATATTGTTCCTACATTGGTCTACCTTCAAAGGAAACTGAAAATTACATTCACCTTGCAACCTGTCCTTCTGACGATTTTTTGTTGAATTAGCTATGTACTTGTGTCGATTCCTGACCAAGTTTCCTCACCATGGTACCCTACCATTCTGAAACCAGCAATGATCATTGCTGAACTTTGTGCCCTCTCTGCTTGGATGCTTTACCCTCTCTTGGATTTTTGCACCACTTTGCACTGACACTTTGTTTTCTGCACCGATCGACAGCAAAGATAATTGCTGCAACTTCTTGTCATCTTCTTTCAAATACAAACTACTTTCAGACTGAAACATCTCATTATTTACATCAACATAAACATGAAAAGGATTTTGTACAAATTCCCTTTGTGTAATCAACATCAAAGTCAAATTTTGACTTACATTGGCGAGCCTTTTCATTTGCCCTACATTCACTAAAGAAGAGTCTAGTTTTTTGCGATGTGCTCTCACAATAAACTCCTTTCCATCCTTGAATAAATGGTATTTGTTCTCATGGCGATGGAAGATAGCTTTCCTATCATATAAGTAAGGACTACCCAACACCACACCTCTAATATCAAGTGGAACAACATCTAATTCAACTGTGTCAATAAAATGTGTTGTTATTGCAAAGCGCAACATGCACTTCTTTGAAACCTGTAAATTTGCATCCTTACAAATCTAACCAAGAGGATATGGTTTAGGATGTGGAATGGTTTCAAGATTCAACTTCTTGAATAATTCTTCAGAAATAAGGTTTGCTTGTGACCCACTGTCAAATAGTTTGTCTATCTTTGTGTGTTTGGAAATGACCCTCACATGAAACAATTTAATTCTCTTTTCTTCATTTGGAGCCTCTATGTAACAGTTAGAAATGCTAGAACTGGGTTTGGATTCATTCTCTTTTCCCTTCAACTTCTTTAGTGCCATAACTATTATTTTTGTTTCATCTTCTGAATCTGATCCTAGATCTTGTTCAACTATTGCAACTATCTTGCCTTTTTCCTTGGCTTTATCTTTCGTTTTAAAACTTTTTGGTTTCAACTCTGGATGAAGTTTCCAACAGTGGTCCTCATCATGGCTTGTTTTAGAACAGTGTTTGCAGGAAATTTTTCCCTTTCTCTTTCCTAGAATTTGCATTTCTCTTTTTCTTCCATTTGCCTTTAAACTCACTTTCCTCATTCCCATCTAAATTTTGTTTACCCCTTGCCTCTAAATGTGTGGCTTTAACACAAAACTCATCTAATCTTGTAGGGTTAAACATGAGAATGGTATGTCTTAGGTAAGTATGCAAACCTCCTATATACTTGAGTAAAGTTTCTTGGCTATGCAAATCAATTTCTAGTAAAAGAGCTCTTATTCTAAATTCTTGGGTATAAACTTGAACATTTTGTCCTTTCAAATGTTAAAAATTTTTCCAATCCATTATGGCTTTCTGCATGTGAGCTAATGGAAAAAGTTGTTGTTTTATTGCATAAATGAAATCAAACCGTGATAAGATAATCTTACCATATTTTTTGATCTCCTCTTTTGTCTTGGCTTCCCACCAAACAAGCGTTGCACCTTCCATTCTCAATGAAAATTTTGGTTTCGTCATCATGAAAATTTTGAATTCTCAAGTAGACCTCTAATTTCCTAATCCAATTATCTAGCTGCATTTACTTCACCATCAAAATTTGGAAATTCTAAATTTACATCAAGTTTAAGAAAAGGACTTTTACCCGTGTTCTTGACTTTGTGAGAGTGATGTACTGAAGATGATGTAGAGGTTGACGAAGATGAAGATGAAGATGAGGGTGATGATGGCGACTTTCCACTATCTCCATTTCCTCCATTACCCTTCTTGGATTTATCCTCATCATTATGGCCTCCTAATGATCCTTCTCCTTCCTTATGAAGTTTGGATCCTTCTCCTTCAAGCCTTTCATTCCTTTCTTGATAAAGGACTCTCACCATTTCTGTCAAATCAAGGAATGCTTTTCTAAACACCCTTTCTTCCTCTTTGGGATCAACTTCTTCATGGATTTCTCCTTCCCTTGAAGACATGCTTATGGTTTCTTCTTCTCTTAGAGGTGAAATTGAAGGTGGAGATAATGGCACTCTTGCCCTCCTTGGCTGAGGATTGCTATGAGCTCTCACAAATTGACCTTCTCCTCTCTTGAGCTTGAGCCTAGTAAGCATCAAAAACCTTGCAAAAATTTAAGCAAACCTTGCACAAGAAAAATAAAGAAAGTAAAACTCTAGCTCTGATACCAACTTAATCTGAATGGATTGTATTAGTTATGTTGTGCTAAGTATCCAAACAGTAATAATAATGTGTGCATAAGGTTCTCCTTAATTTGCAGGTTAAACAAATAGTTCTGGCTTTGCTAAACAGATTTCGGTGTGAGGATTGATTAAGTATTTTAACTGTTTATCATTGTACAACAATAAAGAATAGAGAAATAAACTTCACAAAGCACATTACTCAGCAAATTGTTGCAGCAGTTCACCCCTCCTGGGTTACATCTGCTGGTCTAGCTCCCAATGGCATGTCCCTCATGTATTAATTTACTCAAAATGTAAGTACAAGTGAAAATAAGCCTCAATAAGAAAAATTCTTTGTAAAATCAGCTTCAGAAGGTAAGAATTAGCCAGAGATGACTATTCATTTACATAAAACAGATAAAGAAAGCCCAATACACTGCCTTCTCCATGATGGCCCTGATGGCTCCTTGATCTTCCTTGAAGCTAAAACTATTGAAGATGACCTTTGTTCAACTTAAAACATATGCCAAATTGCCCAGAATGTCGAAAATACCCAAAATTGACTATTTTTTCACCCAGTTTGGTTCAATAGTGAGAGAGTTATGGCCTCTCCATAAATTTTTCCCAATGTCCCCCTAAAAACTCCACTAAATGTGGAGGACTGAAGTTAACTGGAGTTAAAAATGGCGGACAAGCCCTAAAAGGCTGAACCGCGCTAGATCTGGCGGAGCTATTGGTGGTTAGCATTTAATATTGGGCGGGGTGGTCACATGACCCCCCGCCGAGACCAACGGAACAAACCACGACCATAACTGTTCACAAACCACAACATTAAATTTTATGTGTCGTGGTCACATGTTCGACGGAACCGCTGGTTTGAATTGTTGTGGAGTGGAGGCCTTAAGGCCACGGTCTTAGCACCTGGTCTCAATCCAACGGGGCTAGCCCTGTGGGGCTAGCCTTCCACCTTTCCGCCTGAATCTTTTCCAAACTTCAAATAGTTGTGGGCAGCTTAACTTAACAAGGTCTAACGCACAGCCTGAGTGGTCGGGTCTGTGCGTTCGTGGGCAGGAGGCCCGTGTTCGAACCCCTGCAAACGCATAAACTTTTTGGTTGGAAACAACTGTTAACCGACCCGACTTGAACGTGCTCTCGTGCAGAAGCCCATGGTGTCGGGCAGAAACAATTTTTTTTGTGCCTTTGGATTTGGGGCCACGTGGCAGCCACCAGACAGGCCATGTGGCACCCTGCTATTGGCCTTCCAACTTAACTTCAAATACAATGTTAATAATTTTTTTTGGATAAAAGTCCAAAGTCAAATGTAGTCAAACAGTCCTTTTTTGGAGTTTACTAGACGATTTCAAACCTCAATAACTTCTGCATACAACCTCTGTTTTGCGAATCATTCACAGCGCCAGAATCACAGCGATGAGACCTTTCTGGTCGTTTAGATTGCAACCATTTACAAGCACTTTCATTTTTTATCATTTTTCATAACTTGGACATGATCTCCTAATCAACCGCACAATCACATGAAAAAAGAAAGAGAAATAATTTCAATCGCACAACACAAATATGTATCTGGGGAAAGCCTCAGCTAAAAGCCCCACTATCTGTGTATTGCATTAAGTCAATAACATGAAACAACAAAATGCTATTTCCCTTCCTGAGAAACCTCTGCACTATCTTTGACCGTCTCACACTGATCCTAGCAAGTTTGGCCCAATACTTAACCAATTCCTTGCACCTGACTGACCAATCTTGCTCGCACATCCTGGGCTAATTGAGCCCCTATTAATTAAGAAATTCCCATCAACTGATTGCACAATACTTCCAAGGCGTCTTGATGAACTCATGCATGACCTATACATTTTTATAATTATACAACTGATAGTTCTCTTCCCTTTAAATCCAAACTCAATTGGGCTTTCCTTAGAATTAGAACTGACATGCAACAACTATTAATAGTGAATTATCAGTTATCTCATTGATCACTACATGTGAATTAAATCAGATTTAATTCACTGGACCTGTCACTAACTCATCTCTCTGTTAGAACCAGTTAAATTGATTTTAACTCAAATAATTGAGTTAACTAATTACAACTCAAAATAAACTGCAACTAGACCCCCTAAAACTTAGGGAGAACTCTACATGCCTCCACTTTGAGCCTCAAATCACATTGACTGAACTAACCAAGTATTCCTAACTCATTTAACTCATACAAGTTGTCACGTGATGTGGAATTACAATTTCCTTCTAATTTAATTAAGGAAAAATTAAATTAGAAGCCTTTCTTGTTGCCAATTTCAAAAAAGGAGACAAATTCAATCTTGTTTGGAAGTGAACAAGATGAACAAAGAAAGAATAGAAGTTAATTCCTCTCCTTATTAGAACTTTTTAAAGTGTGTTCAAGAGTGCATCTCAATGTTCACAAAATGCTTCTTTCGACTAGTAGATCTGTTTTTGGAATAGTAAAGGGAAGTTGTCTTATGGTGATTCCCTCAACAACCAAAACCTAATTGTTCCGTTAATATGTAAATATCATCAGGTGAGACCAAGAAAAACTCTAATGAGTTGAAAAAGGAATTATATAAATCAAGAGAAATATGGGAGACTGGAAGTGATATTGCAACTTAAAGCACATTGATGCAAAAACTCTAGATACACGAAAGTTCCCAAGTTGGGTGATCTAAACTGTCTATTTAACATAATGTTGCATAAATCAAATATTAATATATAGTTTTTTTAATTACAATTTGAATTCTTAATTCAACAACATTACAACTTACATTTATGCATTGCAACAATGTAATGACTTTAAACTGATCTAAAGCACAACATTGAAAAAGTGCTTTACATAATGAATTATTATATTTTAATAATTTCTTTTACAAATACGAAAGAAATTATATTGTGCTAAATATCCTTTATTTTCATTATTACACGTTCCATTTCCAAGTTTGGTGACCTCTATTTAACATAATGCCGCATAAATCAAATATTAACATACAGTTTTTTTTTTTAATACAATTTGAATTCTTAATTCAACAACGTTAAACTATCTGAATGCACAACACTTAAAAATTACATTTATGCATGACAACAATGTAATGAAATGCACAACCCTTAAAAAGTGCTTTACATAATGAATTATTATATTTTAATAATTTCTTTTACAAATATAAAATAAATGATATTGTTAGGATATTCCAACACATAGGAAATAGTTAAGAATAACTTAGTCTAGTGTAGAGTTAGGTAAAGTGTGTTTCTTTACCGTGTACATTTGTAACTTATAATCCGACGATCACGATTTGTAGTGATCCGATGGTTATCTCTCACCTCGGTATTAACGACACTTGATATGTGGCTTAACACCCGATTGGTCCATGATCTTTATTTAAAGAGCATGGAGGATCATTTGTTCGGTAACCGTTTATGAGAGAAACATATGTAATTTTTCTTTTTATATTAATAAATTGCCTGAAGTGGCCGTGTTGGCTCAGGCCGTGGACTGTTTCCCTCTTTGAGGGTTTTAACCACGTGATTATACTAGTGTACTGATTTGTGATCTGTTTGTGAGCAGTGACCTTTGGTTCTTGATCTACGGAACTTACCCTGTAAATTCCTACATGGTATCAGAGCTATTTTTAGGGCCGCGTCCTTTGTTGATCAAAATCCGAATCCGGTTTGACTGCATACGAATGTTGTTTTGTAGATCTACTATTTATGAACATTTTTGGGCTTGGAGAACTGCTCTGTTGTGTCCGGAGCATCTGTTACAGTGAGGAACGCCTTTCGTTTCATGCAAAAAAGTTTCCAGCTGCCCAAGTTATGACATTTTAGATCTGGAGGTATAAAGCATCTGTTTTGCAGTTATATTTGTTAATAGTTCTGCTTATTTAAGTTCTCTCTGTTTATTTTCAGTTTTTAAGTTTTATTTATTTGCTGGATCTATACCCTCTCCTCTGTGTATGCTCTTTGTTGTGCGCTGCGTGCGATCTCGGCAAATCAGAAACAGGAAAAGGGATTTTTTTTGCTACGTATGCTCTTTCCCCGTGTCTTTGTGCGATGTCAGGAAATCAAATTAGTGAAAAAAATGGTAGTTACTGGCAAGGCTAACTGAAAATCTAACATTCTGCCGTAAGGGTTGCATTTCATTTTTTTTTTTTGGCTCGGTTTTTATGTTTTTTTGTGCAGGAAAAGACACACACACCGAAAAGTAAAAAAAAAATAATAATAACAAAATCCTTTCAAACAATAACAAAATCCTTTTACTATCTCACTTGGTGAGGAGTTAGTTTATGAGAATAGAGGTCTTGGGTTCAAATCTCCTTTTTAAGCTTCTTTTTGTAAAAAAAAATTGTTAAAAGGGCGGGATTTTTTTTTTTTAAGTTGAGCTTCAACACCAAATTTCAAACCGTTCCCGTAACTATTTGGCATCTACAACTCAGATTTTTCAAAAGGCATAACTTCTTCATCCGGAAGCCGTTTTTCGAGCCGTTTTTTTGAAACGGCCTAACTTTTCGAGACCTTTCCATTGGAGCAGTTAGTTTAAGCTTTTCTCAGATTCAATTAAAACAAATGGAAAGTGCATGCCCGATTATTCTTAACAGTACCAATTATTTCCAATGGCTACCTCACATGGTATATATACTTAGAAGTAAAGGGCTTTATAAAATAGCCACAGGGCTAGAAACTAAACCTTCCGATGATGATAAAGTCGCTAAATGGGAAAATAAACAAGATCAAGCATGAGGGTTGATAGGAATGTCCATTGCTCAAGATCTTCGATTTCATATCCTTGACATTGACACCCCTCATGAAGCCCTGGACAAGCTAAATACTGTCTTTGGCATTCAAAATCAAATCAGGGCCCATCAACTTGAAAATGAGTTGCTTACTTTGGACCACAATAACTTCTCCTCTATTGAGGATTTTTTGTCCAAATTCAAGACCCTTGGAATTCTTTTAAAAGGTTGTAAGGTCAAAAAGGAAGATGGTAGCCTCATTTATTGCATTCTTGCTAAGCTTGGCCCTGCATACTCTGTATTTGTTTCCGCCTTCCATTCCACTAGAGAAGCCATCATTTCTTCAGGAACTACCTACAAGAATCTCTCTTTTGATTCCTTTTGCGATTCTTTGATAAGAGAACAAGAAAAAATCCTACACCTTGGTCTTATCACTTCTGGAAATGCTTCTAAGAAAGCCTTAGCAACCCAACATCAATCATATCAAAAGAATCCCAAGAAGCAATATCCTAAAAAGTATGGTTCGAAACCAAACAAGGGTCCTAAGAAATTTCAGCCGCAAACTGAAAACGCAACTCACCAAAATGATAAGGCATATAAAAACAACGGAAAGAAGACAGATAGACATTGCAACTTTTGCAATCGTGATGGCCATTTAGAGTCCAAATGTTTTAAGAAGATGGAAGCCTTAGAAGCAGCAATGAAGAAGCACATGGAGCACTCTTCACCTTCATCTTTAGGAATGGCACTTTCTACTTGTGGTTGTCAAGCATCAAGATCTGGTTATGCATTAAATGTATCTTTTTCTTCTCATTCTCATGAGTGGCTCATTGATTCCAGAGCTTCTTACCACATGGCCAAAAATCAAGCCATGTTTTCTTCTTTAAATGATTGTAACACCAAACATATTTATGTTGGTGATGATAGATCTCTTAGTGTTGTAGGATTTGGAACCATTCATCTAGATAATGGTCAGTTTAATGATGTACTATGTGTTCCTACCTCGTCATGCAACCTTCTCTCTGTTTATTAGATAACTCATTCAAGTGAAGGGAAAATAGTGGAATTCTCACCTCGTGATGTTGTAATCAAGGACCTCAAATATCCTTAACATATTTTAGCTACTGGCATTGCTGATGATTCCACAAGGTTGTATAAGTTTAACAACTTTGGGTCATCATGTCTTCCCTCCGTTTTTGTTGCTCATAATGATGATGTGAAGAAACTTTGGCATGAGCGATTTGGTCACTTAAACTATCGCTCTCTTCAAACTCTATGTAAGGAAAATATGGTGACGAGCCTTCCTATGGTATCTCGCCGAGATGGTGTTTGCTCCGGATGTGTACTCGGAAAACATCATCGGAATAGTTTTGAAAAACGTGCTTCTTGGCACGCTTCAGCCCCTTTGCAGCTTGTGCACAATGATTTATGTGGTCCACTTCCTGTTGTTTCTTTCTCTGGTTGAAGTACTTCTTAACTTTCATTGATGATTTTTCCAAACGCACTTGGGTATACTTCTTAAAACTCAAGCGTGAAGTTTTTAACATGTTCTTGGTCTTTAAGGCCTTTGTTGAGAAACAATTTGGACATCAAATTCTTAAGTTAAAATCAGATAATGGAGTGGAGGAGAATATGTTAACAACAAATTTATCAACTTCTCCACTGAGCATGTCATTCAATTGCAACATACCGTTCCATATACTCCACAACAAAATGGTGTAGCTGAAAGGAAGAATCACACCTTAAAAGAAATGGCTAATTGTATGCTTCAATCTAAAGGACTTGGTCTCAATTTGTGGGTAGAAGCCATTAACTGTGCAAACTACATAGTAAATCACACTCCTACTAAGGTTTTAAAGAATATAACTCCAGAAGAAGCTTGGAGCTCAATCAAACCAGATGTAAGTCACTTTCGTGTTTTTGGAAGTGATGCTTGGGTCCATATTCCAGATGCGAAATGTAAAGTCTTAGAACCTAAGAGTGAAAAATGTATTTTTGTTGGATATTCTGAAGATGTCAAAGGATATAGACTTCTTCAACAAAAATCCAAAAATATAATCATTATAAGAGATGTAAAATTTGATGAAAATATATTGGCCTGCGAGCCTAGTTCAGCGGGAGTGCCACCTTTGGCCTGCGAGCCTGATTCGGCATATGTGCCACCTCTCTCTCTCTCTCTTGCAATTGTTCCTTTAACTCCACCGCTTCCAAGATGGGTCCGCTCTACTTGGGATGTAGAAGGTTCTCTTGCAGGTGACCCTGCCGATCGACGACATACACTTTCTCAGTTCGAAAGAGCTTCTTCCTTATTGGCTCAAGTTCCAGAAAATCCTAATCCAGAAACCTTTGAAGAAGCCTTCGATCATCCAGCTTGGGATGAAGCTATGAATGAAGAATATCGTTCCTTATTGGCGAATGATACTTGGGATCTTGTTCCTCTTCCAAAAGGAAGAAAACTTGTCAGATGCAGATGGGTTTACAAAACAAAGTTTGGACCAGATGGAAAAGTGGATAGACATAAAGCTTGTCTCGTCGCTAAAGGATTTTCACAAGTTGAAGGCATTGATTATACTGAAACCTTCTCCCCGGTTGCCAAAATGAATTCTATCTGCCTGGTTCTTTCCCTTGCTGCCTCCTTTAAATGAGAAGTCCATCAGATGGATGTTAAATCCACCTTCTTAAATGGATATTTACATGAAGAAATCTACATGGAACAACCCCTTCGCTTTATCCAAAACGACTCTAGCCTTGTTTGTCGCCTTAGGAAGTCTCTCTATGGTCTCAAACAAGCTCCTCGGGCTTGGTATGCCAAAATGGATAGATTTCTATTAGATAATGGCTTTTCTAGGTGTCATTCTAACAACACTGTCTACACCAAGAAAGTGGGTAAGTCCTTCACCATACTTGTTCTTTATGTTGATGATCTCATCCTTACTGGTAGTGATCCAAACCATATAAACCATGTGAAGTCTAGCCTCAAAAAGAAGTTTGAAATGACAGAATTAGGACACTTGCATTATTTCCTTGGTCTTCAAGTCTTGCAATCCAAGGAAGGCATCACCCTCTCTCAGTCCAAGTATGCCTGTGGTCTTCTACACCACTTTCACATGGAAGACTGTAAGCTAGCCCATTCTCCCTTTCAGTATGGAGTCAACCTTTCATTCACTTGTACTACTCCTGAAGTTGATGCTACCTTATATCGTCAACTTGTTGGTAAACTTTTGTATCTAACCCATACCCATCCCGACCTTTCCTTTGCCGTTGGTCTTGTCGCTTGGTTTATGCACCAACCTCATGAAAGTCACTGGAAAGCAGCTAAAAGAATACTTCGATATATTCGAGGTACAGTTCAGTTCGGGATTCATTACAGTGCAGGAGCATCTCCATTGTTGATTGGTTTCACTGATTCTGATTGGGCTGGTGACCCTGATGATCGAAAGTCTACTGTAGGATATGTATTCACTCTTAGTTCAGGACCTATTACTTGGTCTTGTAAGAAACAAAATGCCATCTCTCTTTCTTCAGCAGAAGCAGAGTATCGTGGTGCAGTTGAAGCCAACAAGGAAGCCATGTGGCTTCGTCAGATCCTCTCTGAATTTGGTCTTCATCAGCAGACACTTTGGTGTGATAATCAAAGTGCCATTCAACTATGTAAAGATCCAGTTCAACATCAACATATGAAACACATTGAACTCCACATACACTTCATCAGAAAGCTCACTCATGATCGTGTTCTTGAAGTGCAGTATTGTCCAACCAATGATCAAGTAGCCGATATCTTTACAAAGGCTCTCATAGAAGCAAAGTTTACCAAAATTCGATCCATGATTGGAGTTTAGGAAAGTTGTCATTAAGGGGGGATAAGCTCTAATGCCTCCTTCCTTCTCCTATTGTGTCACTTTTGTAAATCCTTCAGTCCTATCCCAATTTGTTCTTAAGGGGGGATGTTAGGATATTTCAACACATAGGAAATAGGCTCCTTTTGTGTCACCTTTGTAAATCCTTCAATCCTATCCCAAGTTGTACTTAAGGGGGGATGTTAGGATATTCCAACACATAGGAAATAGTTAAGAATAACTTAGTCTAGTGTAGAGTTAGGTAAAGTGTGTTTCTTTACTAGGTACATTTGTAACTTATAATCCGACGATCACGATTTGTAGTGATCCGACGGTTATCTCTCACCTCAGTATTGACGACACTTGATCCGTGGCTTAACACCTGATTGGTCCATGATCTCTATTAAAGAGCATGGAGGGTCATTTGTCCGGTAACCGTTTATGAGAGAAACATATGTAACTTTTAGTTTTTATATTAATAAATTGCCTAAAGTGGCCACGTTGGCTCAGGCCATGGACTGTTTCCCTCTTTGAGGGTTTTAACCACGTGATTATATTGGTGTACTCATTTGTGATCTATTTGTGAGCAATGACCTTTGGTTCTTGATCTACAGAACTTACCTTGTAAATTCCTACAGATATTGTGCTAAGTATCTTTTATTTTCATTATTATATGCTACACATAAAATTGAGAATATGCTCCTAAAAGATATATTAAGAGACAAAAGCATCTAAATTATTGTTTCAATGGATTTATTTAAAAAGGGTGTTGGGACTACCTACTATGCTTTCGGATCAACATAAAATTGAAAATATGTTCCTAAAAAATATATTAAGAGACAAAAGCATCTAAATTATTGTTTCAATGGATTTTTTTAAAAGGGGTGTTGGGACTACCTACTTCCGGATCAATATGAAAATGTTAGTTGTATTGATTAGTTAACCCAAATCCTTTACATGTATTATTAAACCAAGGGCCATACTATTATTATTTAAGGCACTGCATATTAATTCATTTATCTAAAAATAGAGGGTTGGGATTCAAGATCCTTTACCCATCGAATATAACACAATTATACCTGTATCATTATAGATGCAAATAGTTCATCCTTTTATATTATAACCAACTTAGATATATCTTAATTAGAGATTTACCAAATAACAAGAAGAATCAAATCTATTAAGATTTAAACTTTTCTTTAGTGTGAAAATAATTTAACCCCTCTTAATTAATCCAAAATTTAAATAAATGTAAATAAATAGATCTACCGACCAATAAATATATTTTTAGGAAAAAAACATGGAAAAAAATACACTAAAATGACTCACTAATTTTTTACAAAGATAATAAATACTTTTTCGAAAAAAACATCGAAAAAACAACACTAAAATAACTCACTATATTTTTACAAAGATAAAAGAACGATGTGCTGCTTGACTATTAACGGTGTGATGCAAATAACGTTCGATTGTTCATGGGACTTGGATAAAACGGCCACACCGAATTTTGGGTTTTCTTAGTCGGATTTACCCCGTCCACATTTTATTCAGAGAGTTTGGTAGCCTCGTCTCTGTTTTCCTGGCTCGTGGATTCGGTCGGTTTTGTTGGCAGAGGTGAAGCAACTGCGGGTAGTCATCGATCGACTAGGTACTAAATATGTTAATTGCTCAGACAAAAGCTTCTTATTGTTGGTTTCTGCAGTTTTTTAATTTAAATTTGGAATCTTATGATTACATCTTGGATAATTGGGTGCTTTGCTACTGCTATTGCAGCATACTGTTACGCCTTTGAAAGTTGTTTATCTGGTTTGCGAGTGAACAACAGAAATTAAGAATAGTTTGGGGTTGGGCTTTGCCAGAAATACCCACCTCTGTTGGTTTGTGCTTCTCTTGTTTGTGGATTGTGCTCCAGACTTTTCATATTGTCAGGGGTCTCCCTGTACGCGTCCTTGCTGCATGCCCATTTTTCTCGGTGACCTTGTTTACCTGCTCGTGGTGCATCATGACAAACATAACATAAGCCCGGTTCAGTCCTTTCATTGGTTTTGGTCTTTTCTGGTTAGAGTTTCTGCTGACGTTTGGGTTAAAAGGAATTCCTAGCATCTCTGGTTTTCACCATCCCTCGGTGGTGTAGACCCTAATGTACCTGCGGAAGACAACACTATTTGAAGCACCTGATAGAAATTCAAATGTAATCGCACTAGTGGTAGAAAAAGATATGCTTCCAGATACTGAGACATTCCTATGAAGTATCTAGCAGATAGGAGGATAAACTTCGGGACACAACAGAACTTGCTGTCTTAAATACCCTAAGTGAGATTCGAGTGAAGAACCAGGAGAATCTCATAGGATATGCAACGGTTACCTTAAAGAATTGCAAACCCTATTTCAAATATTCGACTTGATCCGTTATCCACCTTATGTGAGGTTTCAACCAAGACTCCAGTGACACAACACCTTAGTTAACATGCACGAATTTGATATCTAGATACTTACCTTGCTTTGCCATAGCCGCAGCCGCCATCGGCCCTCCCACTTGAATCCGCCCCAGATGTGGAATGAAGGTGCAAAAATATTAAATTGTCAGGTAACAAAGTAGATGCCAAAGACAGCACTATCTCTTTGTATCTCTCTTTTTATTGATCGTGGTTCGTCTACAGTTCCTTTCCTAATATGTGGTGTACTATAAACTGGGGTGCAAGGATGGTGGAAGAGTTATAGATAGGATTTAACATAAAGATCATTTACAAATCGTCTTCAATTCAAGAACCGTCTTCATCATAAAAGCTTTCCATCATTCGTTCCAGCCCTAGTTTAACTAACGGCCGATTTGGCAAAAAAGCCAGGAACATCAAAGCAAGTGGCGGGGTAAGTAAAAGCTCACCCGGGATCCTTTTCATTTTGAGAGCTATCAGTAACTCAGATTTCTCCTTGCACTCACAAGAGTGGATGTAAAGGTGTAATGTGTTGCAAAATTCTCCTGCCTAACAGTCCGTAAAAGGGCAGGGCAGGGATAGTTCATATATAGAAACTGCTCCCCTGTAGATTGCTACCATGGTTTGACTGCCTACCTATGCCAATGACCTCTTTCTGCTCGACACAACTCCATCTGCATAAACAACGAATCAATTAAATCCAATGTTCCACCAAGTCCCCTGGAGGTGGGAGCGAGGGGGCGAGGGAGCGCGGGAGCGGCCTATGCAAAAGCTCCCTATCGATTTTCAGGAAACGTGGGGGGATGTCGGGGTCATAAAAATTATAAAAAATAAAAATATATATTAATATATATATATTAATATTATAATATTATATATGATATATTGTTGAATAATATAATATTATTTTTCATTTTTGCAAGGAATGTATATACAGGTAACAACCATCAATGATCATACACTTACATCATGAAAGATAAATGATAAAATCATAAATGATAAATGATAAAATTTAAAAATTATAAATCGATGAATAATGAATCATGAATCATCTAACTGAAAGAAATTTAAAACTTAAAAGTTAAAACATAAAACATACATCATAGATTCATCATTCATATGTAACTTTGTCACTGCAGTGTATAATCATTAATGAAACATAAAACATATAGTTTAATGTTATGTCTGAAACAGTGAAACATAAAACATAAATGATAAAAGTTTAAAACATAACATATGAATATCAAATGATATCATCATAATGATAAATAAGCATAAATGCTCAAGGTAATGCCCCACTATTCTCTGCATCTAGCTGCTGCACGAATATATCAGGATCAACCATGTCACCATCTGAATCAGAATCACTTGGATTCTCAAACATGCTAAGCGGCACACCAACCAACCCCGTCTGTGTCTCATCAAGCCTCTCCTCCATATCAATCTGTGCATCATCCTCTGGATCAACATCCCATCGGGTCGCTGGTCCCTTCAAATACTCAGGTTTCTTCCTATGCTCAAGACGTAGGGCACTATGCACGACAACTAACTTCTCAGCTCTTTTAGAGGTAAGCCTATTCCTCTTGATAGAGTGTATGAAGCTATATGTGGACCAGTTCCTCTCTGCTGCAGAGGACTAGCAATCTGAGACAACACACGCATAGCAAGATGTTTGAGCTCTGGATCACCATCCCCATTCATCCTCCACTAACCAACTGGGTCATCTTGGGCTAGATCATCACGATCTGCCCAAACACCATGTGTGTTGAAGGGGCCACTAAGAGATGCAAACTGGACAAACTGTCTTTGCAACTTTGCCCCCTCCTCCTCACTGTACATCTTTGCAATTGTAGCTAGGAAGCCACTCTTTACCTCTGGATCATCAATAGGAGGCACTCTCCCAGGCCTTTCAACATACCATTTTGGGTTTAATGCATATGCTGCCATGTGCAAAGGTGTGTTCATGCGATCCCACCTACGCTGAATGATGGGTTGAATCTGGGATGTATAGAACTCTAATGAGGGCTCCCTCTGCTTAATGGTTGCCTTCACACGACCCAACATGCTATCAAAGATCTCATAGATTTCTCCAAGGCTAGGAGAATCCGTATCAGTGTAACGAATGACCTCGACAATAGGGCCCAAGAATGACACCAAATAAGCACAATCCGCTCACCAATCATTGTCCAACACCTGAAGCCTGACCTTCTTCCCTGAGTCTATCTTTGATTCTGACCACCTTCCCCAGTCTGAACTCACAACCAAGGATTGTAGAGGTGCTTGTACCTCTAACATCCTCTCCAATAAGAGAAAATAGCTAGCATATCTAGTATCGATGGGCTTGAGGAATTCCTTCCTCGTGTGAGCCCTGTACATGGCCAAGGAGGTGTGGTGGTTGCAGATAAACATCTGCACATCTCTAGCAGCTGTCACCAAATCTGATATCCACTGAATTTTGCCCATGTCCTTTAGTGCATTATTGAGTGCATGCACACAACAAGGAGTCCAAAAAATATGTTGATACCTGTTTTGAATCAATAACCCAGCTGATCTACAAATTGCTGCTGCATCTGTCACAACCTGCACCACACTATCAACACCAACATCCTCTATAGCTTCTCGAAGAACCTCAAATTGGAAAGCTGCATCCTTGCGCTTTCCAGAACATTCAACAGCTTTAAGAAAGACTGGACTTTGTGCACATGTCACTATGATGTTGATTAGTGGGCGTTTTCGGATGTCAGTCCATACATCCATAACAATAGAGCAACCAAACCTCATCCATGTTTGTCTCATTCTCTCTTTCTGCACATTAATTTTAGACACTTGTCTATCTAAAATTGATGTTCTTAGCTTATGTTCTCTAGGTGGTACATATGAAGGCCCTATTTTTGCAATTGCTTGGACCATTTCCTTGTAATAAGGTGAACGCACAACATGGAAGGGAATTCCATTGGCAAAAAGAAATTTGCCAATTGCATCATCTGTGTCATCTTGATCTATAATATTGTACATCCCAGACACTGTAGCACCCATGACAGAAGAACGAGATGCAGCTACGGAACCTGTAGCACCCTTTGCCTTTTTTGATGAAACACTGGATGGATCAACATTTCTGCTAGAAAACATTCCTTTTGTAGTGGCTGTCCTTTATAGCCTCCAAATTTGCTCTTTTAGAGTTGGAGTCATGTGCTTTGAGAGACACATATTGACTCCTTTACCTGTGATTGCTAAAATATGTTGCTTCACCCTAGTATAGCTGCCAACAAAGTGATGGCCACAAATATTGCAAACCCAATCACGTGAGCCACCTCCAGCTTTTGGATTTTTTTTGGGAAGTCTGGTTGCATAGATTAGAAGTGGTTTGTGATGATTAAAGGCCCCCTTTGCAAATTTTTCCAGATCTGTTGGTGGGCCTTCAAAATTTAGTGACCTCTTGTGACTGCTCTGAATTTCAATTTCTTGGTGTGCGTCTTCTAACGGATTATCACTATAGGTGCTCTCACTGTCACGACTGTTAGGTGACTGACTTTGGCTCATGGTTTGAACTTGCTGCAATTGCACAAAAAAAAAAAAAAAAAAAAATTAAAATTCAATTTCGAAATAAATTTAAATTATAAAAGTTAAAACAATGAACATTGAAAATTTTAAATTTCAGATCTGTTATACACTGTACAGTATACTAATAGTAATACTAATTAATTAATAAATAGAAAAAAATTAAATTCTCTGTTATATTAAATAAAAATAAAAATTATGATTTATCTGTAAAACTAAAAAATTAAAATTAAAATTAAAATTCTCTGTTATAAACTTATAAAATTAAATTCTCTGTTATAGGCTATTTCGGATTTCCTGAAGCAAGAGAAATCTAGACCTTAAGGCTTAGACAGCAAGGTCTTTTTGAGGAGGGTTCAAGGTCTGTTTGAACTTGGAAGAACGAGGGCTGTTGGGCAGCAAGGGTTTTTGTGAAGGTTTAGAAGCCTGCTTGTGACCGAAATTGGACTAGTCTGGACTTGCAGATCAGTGTCCCCATCCTGAGAACGAATCTGTCCTGTTTCTGTTTTTGGGGGTCAATTTTTTGTGGATCTTTGGTAATTGATGTGGTATGATTTGAATGCTTGGACTAATAACTATCAGTGTTACACGGGGAGTATCCACAACAGAGTATCATTTGGCTTAAGGTGCAGTGAATGGGTGTTATAAGTTATAACTTATACTTACTTGAGGCCGAGGTTCTTAAAATGTCGAGGCTGAGAAGGTCAAGACCGGCGGCAGCGGCGGCTGGAGGAGGCGGCGGCGGCTGGAGGAGGCCGAGACCAGGCGACAACTGCTTTTGCTCCGGGTCGCTACGGCTGCTATGGCGGCTGGTCGCTGCGGGTGCTCAACCAAAGTTCAAACAAATGTTCACTGCTATCACTGCTATCACTATGGCGGCTCGGGCTCATTGCTATGGCAATGAAACTATGCGGCAACAATGAAACTATGCCTATGGCGGCTCACTGTGATCACTATGGCGGCTCGGGCTCATTGCTATGGCAATGAAACTATGCGGCAACAATGAAACTATGCCTATGGCGGCTCACTGCTTAGTGCTATGGCAATGAAACTATGCGGCGGGAATGAAACTATGCCTATGGTGGCGACAATGAAACTATTAACTATACCTATGCAATGAAACTTACGACAAATGACAATGAAACATATATGATATAATAGATATATAACATATAATGATATAAAGTTTAAACCTATATAAATTATTTATAATAAATATTAAATATTAAAAATAAAAAATTAAAATCGTTTTTTTATTATAATTATAATTTTTTTTCATTTAATTTTTTTTTGTAATGTGGGCCCCACTCACTCCCTCCTGCCCCCTTCCCGCCCCCTCCCGTCCCCCCACGCCCCCTCGACCCCTCCAGATGGGGAAACGTCCCCTTTGCCGTCCCCCTCAAATTTTCGGATTTTGGGAGCGTTGAGAAACGTCCCCTAGATGTCCCCAAGACCCCGAATCGTGGGAGGGGGGGCGGCGAGGATTCTAGACCCCTAGGGGGGGGACGAGTCCCCTTGTAACACTGATTAAATCCTTAAGTATCTTTTGGAGAGACTTGAACAAAATCTTATAGGAGTATTCACCAACGCCATAGGCCGCCAACTTCTGATCAATTTTGGGTTTCCTGCTTAGGAATGAACTTCCCTGATTGGTACATGTCCCGAAATACTGTTTCTTAAGAGCTTCCCTATAAATATGTAGCAAAGCCAACATGGCAAATTTCCATGTGGCATTATAGAGCTTGCATGGAAAGCTACCAAGTCCAAGTGTTTTATCATCAGCCATCCGTGCAGGGATGCAAACACCTCTTGAAGTGCAAGCTCTTGCTCACAAGCTGTCCTATGTTCATCAGGAACTTTTACTGTTTTTCCTGTTTGACATGGATCGCTTCTATGTTGAGTTGGAAAGAAACTAATTTTCCTCTATTAATTTTTCATATTGACTCAAGTGCAAATACGATTACTTTTACTGCATGTAGAAGCAAAATGTGTTGATTTTCCATGTGAACTATGAAACCATACTTCTTCAAGACTCATCGAGTTCTTACTTGGAGGACTTCTAGGGTTAGACATTATCTTTGCACGGAGCAATGGTATTTCTTCGCTGTTAATAGACTTCCCTCCTTTGGAAGAGCACAAGTCTTAGAATGCTATACAAAGCACTTGAAAAAAATATACAGGGAGCTATTGAAACTTCCAACATGCAACAATAATTTTTGTGCAACATCATAGCTAGGTCAATTTTTCCCTGATTTTCTATTATGACCTCATTTTGGAAATCTTGTGGCCAATCTGCATGCAATGGCATTGATTTGGTGGATTTTGAATACACTGTCAAAAGATAACCACCCTTGGAGCTGAGCAGCCATAAAATATGTTTAAAATTACCTCATAACCACCTCTAGAGTCTAACCTCCCACACATAGAATATTCCTCCAAGTGGCTCATGCATGCTCCATACATTGATAAATGTACAAAATGTTGATGTGGACACCTCTATGATGTTGTGACAACATTGTAACATAATTTAATTTTATAAATTCACCAAGTTTACTAAGGTGGGTCCACTTTACCCCTATTACATGTTGCAGTTCCTAGGACAAAAAGTGTTTCCTAGGTCACTTGGTTAGAGATAGATAAAGTCATGAATGATTTATTGAAAAAGGAAAGGGAACCTTGTGTTATGACCCTCATGTATAATGATGTAAAACGTCCTTACACTGGTGACTGGTCCAACTAACCCTTTAGAGCTAGGAATTTTCATTATTTGTTGAAGTACACCTTTAATAAGGGGCTTTACTTAAAGTTATCACCTTGACACTTTATTTATCACCCCTTTTTGTTTTTCACCTTTAATAAGGGGCTTTGCTTAGAGTTATCACCTTGACACTTTATTTATCACCCCTTTTTGTTTTTGTTTTTAAATTTTTCTTAATCTCTTTTTTTAGATATGCATTTTTAGCATAGAACTTTGGGGTTGGGTCTTTTTAATGACGTGGCATAATCTAGTTTCATTATTTTTGCATTTTTTAGCTTCTTGTGCTTTACCTCTAGCCTTCTTTTTTGTCTTTGTTTAACTTTGGCATTCATTGTTGCTCAATTCTTTCATTTAGACCTTGTTGGATGACATTTGATAAGTCAAACATTAGCACGGATATCTTTTTATGAACATGGTTGTAGTGAAAGGGGAAGGATGGAAAATGTTAGGTATGGTTGGGATATGTGGTATGCCACTCATCTAGATTATTAGTAGTAGGAATTGGCCTAAGTCATGACAACAATTGTCTAAGGACAATTATGTCCCCTAGTGGTATACAAACCAAATACAAACCAAAATAAATAATTTTTTTATTGTTAAGACACATTTTTAGATCATACCCAATGTCTTACTTTCACAACTAGTTAAGAAACCATGACGTCGCGTTTAAACAAAAAACCCACACATGAATCATAGCACATCAACTGAAAATATTATGCATGAAACATCATCTGTGAGTTCACATAACATTTGGTAGAGTCATTTGAAAGAGGTGTTGATGTTCTATGCTTTAACAATCACTTATTACAAAACTTCTTTATGCTGCGATATTAGATAAGCAATTGTAGATAGAACATAAATCAAATGGACAACAAAAGACAACCAAGAGTACAATGAGACAGAGAATTTAGGTCCAATGACTAGGGCAAAACCCACAAGGGGAAAACCCAACCAGATTCTTCTTCTATTAGAAATCAATTGTTCAATAGAGATACAAAGTACAACGAGAGATCAAGAGAATGAGTAAATTCACCCAAATCTGAACAAGCTGTAGCATGAAGACCACTGGTAGTAGCATCAGATGCACACACTGAATCAACCTTTGCTTCAACTGAATCAACACTGAAACACTGAATCAACCTTGGCTCACCAAGTTCTGCTCTTACTCTCCAAGTCTCTCTCTCACAGTCTTCTTGAACTCTCTTGAACTCTTTCTCAAGTTCGAATTCTTCTTTCACAATGTGCAAGAGTGAGGGGAGAAAGATTGAGGCACATATATATAGGAGGAGCAACAAATCCATGCCATAAAGGAGGAGTAACTCGCATGCTAAGAATGTAACTCATGCCATTAATGAGGTATGCATGCCTTTGTAACTTATGCTTTTAAGAGTGTTTAACATATGCATTAAAGGGTGCATAAGAGGAATCTTTTATGGCATGCTTTTATTGAGTGTAAGAGTGTAAGAGAATCTTTTATGACATGATTTAATGAGTGTAAGAGAGTGTAAGAGGAGTATGCCATGCCAATAATGAGTCTAAGAGAACATTTTTGAGAGTCATGATTGGGTGACTTGAATTTCTTTTTAATAATAATATAATAGTATCATAAGGATACTAATGATAATATTGATGATTAAGTTGAAATTGAACTATTAGGATTGATTGATGATCAAGAGGGATTTTTCATCAACAATAATTGATTACCAATTGATGCAAGGTGATTTACTATTTTCTTTCTATTTTTAGAAATTCATTCTTGAGCTGCAAAATTTTCAACACTCCCTCTCATCTAGGGAGGAATTTCTTTCTGCAACAAAAGATCTTCGCTTTCTCTGCTCATCTATGTTCATCTCTGCTCTATATCATCTTGAATAATAATGTCTCACTCTAATGAAGACGCATCATAGGGGAGCTTCGACTACCACCCTATATTCACTTGGGGGCATTTCCACTTGCCAACATATGACAAGGATCTCGCACAAGCAAGTCTCATCTTTGCTTGGGGCGATAACCCACTTGTCAAGGATATTGCACAACCAAGTCTCATCTCTTCTTTGGGGGATGCACTTGTTAACACATGGCAAGGATCTCGCACAACCAAGTCTCGTCTTTGCTTGGCGGGGTCGACTTGTCAACACATGGCAATGATCTTGCACATCCAAGGCTCATCACTGCGTGGGCGGATCTACTTGTCAATACATGACAAGGATCTCGCACATCGAAGGCTCATCATCCATGACCACCCTCTTTAGGAAGGGTCACATCCGTAGGTCCAAGCTGCTCTCTAAAAACCAAGACCTTTCCTTTCGGCAAAAACTTGGTAAGAATGTCAGTTTTCTGGTCATCAGTTGATATATGATGGAGTTTTACTGCTCCTCTCTGCACCATATCTCAGATATAGTGATATTTGATCTAAATATGCTTGGACTTGTCATGGAACACGAGATTTTTTGCAAGTCGAATCCCACTCTTATTGTCACAGTAAATTACTGTCATATCAAGCACATGCTCAAACAACTCTCCAAAGTGCTTCTTCAACTACACTGCCTCACAACTATCCATGCTAGCAACAATGTATTCGACTTCACCCGTGCTAAGGGCTACAAACTTCTGTTTTTTGCTCATCCAAGATATCATGGCAGATCCCAAGCTAAAGCAACATCCAGATGTGCTTTTTCTATTAGCATAGTGTAAATTTATGTAGATGTTCTATGCTTGATGCAATTTTACTTTTACAGCAGCAATCACATAAACAGTTAAGTAAAATGTTGATAGAACATACCAGTGGATCTATAGAAGACAAACCAAAAACAGGATAATATGTTGGTGCGTTACAGCGGTCAGCAGGATGCTTCAACCAACAAAGTCTTCTTGGTCGGCCAACCCAGAATGTGTCACAACAGTCCTCAAATCAGTCACCCAGTCAACTCAAAGCCAACCCCAAAAAAGTTAACGCAGTCCAAAAAAAAGTCAATGCAGGGCAGCAACAATAAAGTCAACGCAGCTCCAACTTCGATCAACCTTTTGACCTCGATTTTTGTGCCAATGAGTATGGCCTTCAAAAATCGAACTCTCCACAAAATTTCAGCCAATTCAGACCATGCGTTGACCAAAGTCAACGCTGGTCAAACTTGCCCAGAAACCCTAATTGCAGAAAATTTGCTGCAGTAAATTTCGTCCTTTTTGTTGCAGTAGATTTCGTCCTTCTTCTCACGTGGGAGATGAAATTGCTTCTCAGATGCTCATATATAATCAGAAGAGAACATGTGTGATGTTGAGTGAGTGAAATGCTCTCCAACGTTGACTGTATTTATATCCATCATTGAGGTGTGTGACACATCTGTTGGGGGTGTAAAACCTTAAGGCCGACCTGCAATTAAATTTATTATAAATAATAAATTCAAAATAAATGTTCTGCTCATCAGAGTAAAATCAATTTTATATTGATTTTACACCTCTTCGAAAGAGGAATCCAATACAAATATTGGAATCTTCATCTGAGCATCACAAGATGGAGTTTGGACCTAGTTGTCCAAATTTAACACTTCCTCTCAACTAGGGAGAACTCCATCCACCAGTGCAATCAAACATCGTGCGTCATCCCGACGAATCTCTTGCTTTGTCAGGCCTCTTTTATTTCACTGTATGGGTCACTACAAAGACATCATCCCCCGCTGGATACCCTAGCCTGTGAGGTCCAAAACTCTATCAGAATCACAAAGAGTGTCCAACCAACCCCAAGTTGGTTCATCCGACCTTCCAAGTCGCTGAGATCCGAGATTCTTTTACCGCACTTGATCCCGCATCAAGTGTGTTTGACTGTGCCATCCAGAGCAGAGATACGTCAACTCTTGATGCATGCCCATGGAATTAGTCTTTGCTACTGGTCTCTAGCTTTTCCCATCTCATTGGCCAAATGAGAGGTACTTCCCATGAGCCCTGAACTCAATGGGTAGGATGCATACGGGGCATAGATAATGAGAGGTGAACCAACTCAATAATCACAACGGTGGGGTCCAAGCACATCAACAAGGTTTGTCAAGCCTAGCCTTGTGGTTGCTCATAGGTCCGAGAAGCTGTCCCCAAAGCCCCCTAGAGCTCCTCGAGCTTATCGTCCAACAGGACCCACATCATAGGGTCGTTCCACGATACCAAGTCTCTCACGGAAGGTTAGGAACTTGACCTTCCCCAGGGGCTTAGTGAGAATATCCGCGACCTGCTCATCAGTTCCTATATGATCGAGCCTTACGGTGCCTCGCTGTACCATATCCCGGATAAAGTGGTACCTGATATCAATATGTTTGGATCGGTCGTGGAACACAGGATTCTCAGTCATACGAATCCCACTCTGATTATCACAGAGTATCAGAGCTGGGTATCTAAGAACCATGTTCAAACAAATACCAAAGAGCTTACCTTAACCAAATCGCTTCACAACAGCCCATCTTGGCTACAATGTAGTTTCGGCTCATGTGCTTCAAAGCTTTCATCTATCTCCTGCCTCTCAAGCCATCCATGAAATCAAGCAGAACTGAAGACCAAGCAACATGATATGCTATTACGATCCACCACACGCTATCCCAATCGTAGATCAAGATATCAATAAGGAGGTCAATAAGGTTCTCATAGCAGTATCTCAAATTCTCATGGTTTACCTTCTTATCCAAGGTATCTTAGAAGATTCCCCTGCACCAACCCAAGAAGATGATGAGGCCCAAACCCATGTTGACTCAAAGTGTCTACTGCAAAAACTCAAAACATATATTCCACAGGTTCACTAAGAACATCGTGGCCCCTACGAGTTGACCAAGAGATTTGCCAATACGTCCAATGGCCTCACTCAACTTCTTGAAGTTGAGTTCCATTGGTGTTGACACGGACTTGCAATCCACCATACCAAATCTTTCCAGAAGTTTCACAATATATTTTCCTTGAGAAAGGAAAATCTCTCTAGGTCTCTGCCAGACCTCCAGGCCTAGGAAGTAGTGCATCAGTCCTAGGTCCTTCATCTCGAACTCAGCAGCAAGCTCCCTCTTGCATTGATGAATGAGAGGGTCAGCACCTGTCAGGAAGAGGTCGTCCACATACAGCACCAGAATGAGAGGCTTCCCCTGTACAACCTTGAAGTAAAGGTTCGGATTAGCATTACTTCGAGTGAAGCCCAGCTTCATCAAGTAACTATCCATCCTCTCGTACCAAGCTCTGGGTGCTTGCTTTAACCCATAGAGGGCTTTCTTCAACCTGCAGACATGAGTGTCTCGATCCTGAACTTCAAATCCCAGAGGTTGTTCTTCATACACCTCTTCTTTTATTGCACCATGCAGAAAAACGGTCTAGACATCCATCTGATGAAGACTCCATCCTTATGAGCGCCATGGGGCTAAGGATTCTGATCACTGTGGCATATCAGGCCACAAAAAACAGGTCACCACTATTCCTTCCTTCCGAGAGAAGCCACGGGTGCACCTACTAAACTTTACAACTTCCACTGATCCATGCTGCTGATCTGTAGAGCCATTTGCGGTGACAAGTTGTTTGTCCTCTGGCCTTGGACCACATCCCAGACATCATTCTTCATAATAGACTCATATTCTTCATGCATAGCATCCTTCCAGACTTGATGCTTGACGGCTTCCTCAAAAGATCCAGGTTCAGATTGTACAATAGTACTCATGGCAGCTAGATACCCTTGGTATCTACATGGCTTCTTGCTTTCTCGAAATGTCCCCCTTGGGGCAGCATGACCCTCAGCATCTTCGAGGGTGTCCCTGAGCCATGATGGTCTCTTTCCCAGTGAAGGAGATGGATCAATAGGGTCCATTGGTCCTTCAATATCAGGCATTGTCTCATCCTGCGGTTCTTCTTGATTTACAGGCCTTTCTTCATGATTTTCTTCAGATCTTGGAAGATCTACTACTTTCTTCAAGGAAGCATCTTCGTCAAAAGTGACATCATGGCATATCTCTACTTCCCTTTGACCAAGTACATAGACTCTATAGGCCTTAGAAGTTTCACTGTAGCCCACAAACATTCCTTTCTTCCCAGAAGCATCCAGCTTACTTCTCTTTTCTTTTGGCACATGAAAATAAACAGGACATCCAAAAATTCTAAAATGTGAGACGTCAGGTTTCTTACCAGTGAAAACCTCTTCGGGAGTTTTGGAGTCCAAGGCGGAATGAGGGCATCGGTTTTGAATGTATACAACAATATTTGTAGCTTCTCCCCACAGAAACTTCGATAGACCCTAGTCACATAGCATGGCACGGGCAGCTTCCACAATGGTCTTGTTCTTTCGTTTAGCAACGCCATTCTGCTCAGGAGTATAGGCAGTAGTAGTCTCCCTCTTAATGCCAGCTTCTCTGCAAAAGTCCTTGAACTCATTTGACTCATATTCAGTGCCATTGTCGGTCCTCAAAATCTTGATCTTCTTCCTTGTCATATTTTCCACCAAGGTTTTGAAGGTATGGAACCACATGAAAGCCTCATCCTTCTTCTTCAAGAAGTATATCCAGGTTTTGTGGGAGAAGTCATTAGTGAATGTCATATAGTAAGAACATCCTCCCAGGGATGTCACGGGTAGCATACCAGATAGATCAGAATGGACCAGTTGCAAAATATCCGATGTCTTTGTGACACTTGAGGGGAAAGGTCCCCTTGTATGCTTTCCTTCGGCACAACCCTTACATACACCTTCATGATTATTTCCAAATTCGGGCATCCCTGTCACCACCTTCCTTGCTTCGGGAAGGGCCTTGTAATGAAGGTGTCCAAACCTCCAGTGCCATAGTTCAGTTTGTCGGATAGTATCACATGTCATAGCTCCTAGTGGACTTCCTTCAACCTGGTAGAGTGTTCCAACTCTAAAACCAATCACGATAGCTTCCTTGAGATTTTTCTTCCACATGCGCACCTTTCCATCAATAAATGCCACATTGAAGCCTTTGTCTTCAATTGCCGATATAGACACAAGGTTCTTCTTCAATTTTGGTACATAGAGTACATCCTGCAAATGTAGGACTTGTCCTTGAGACAAGTGGAGGGTCACAGTCCTTGTCCCTTTCACAGGATATGTGGCATTATCTCCAAGGATAATTTCTAGATTAGTATCCTTCTCAACCATGTCAGAGAGTGCTTCCTTGAACCCAGTGATGTGTCTTGAGGCACCACTATCTATCAGCCAGACATCCATAGTGTCGGGCGGGGATGCAGCAGGATACAAGAATGTATTCATCTCTTTTATCAACGGCATTAGACTCCTCATACCTTGTAATATTCCTAATTAGCACCGCTAATTGGAATATTTGATTTTTGTATAGTTTTGCCGACTATAGTTTATTAATAAATAAAAGTGAGAAAAAGGGTCTAACTCACTTAAATAAAATAAAGTGTTTCCCTAGTAGATGCAACGTTATAACTTAAGGAGGAGCCTTGGGGGTCCACACCACGTATGAGAGGGGGCTCACGTAGCCTCTAGGAGCTTCTGCGCAGTCTTATGAGGAGCACATGGGAGAGAGAGGGACCACGTTAGGGTTTTGAGGAGGGCCAGCGTTATAAAAGGTGGGAAAGCCATCTCATTTGGCATTCTTGTTGTTGATGATATTTGAGCTAGACTTTGGGTTTCTTGAGCACGTTGGCTGTTTAGCTTGTCTGCAGCACTGTTTAGTGCGTTGAGTGTCTCCGGTCGGAGATCTCGCCCTTAGCCCAGGGGGACTTCGAGTGCTTGCTCGGGCAAGGTTTTTCCTTCAGTCTTTTGTGGGAGATTTGGTTGCTGATTTGTGGAGGAGCTGGGCTTCTTTTGGTGACTGCGCAGTCCTTGGGAGAGAGGACGCAGTTCCTGACTGGTGGTGTTCCGGTGAAGGGGTTTTCTACAGGAGTTTCAGTGAGATTCGGTGTGGAGGCTCAGTCTTTACTAGTTGGAGATTTTCCGGGGAGTTTGTGGCTTCATCTCAGCATATTTCATTTGGCATCTGCGCTGGGCCTGGAGGGACAACGTTTTTCTTTGAGGAGGGTTTCTGGGGTGATTTTCGGAGGTGATTCATTTTGGTCATGGTTTTTGGGTTTGGACCGGGTTGGTGAGTACAGGTGATTTGCAGATTTTCAGCCCATTCCGGCGAGGGGATCAGCCCCTAGTTTCAGTTCATTTCCGCAGCAGCAGCAGTTTACTGCAGTTTCCTAGCAGCTAGGACGCAGTCTCTTGTAGCAGCCATTTCCTGTATATCTGAGAGATTTCTTCACTTGCCTCGAGCAAGAATAGGTGCTTTCATTCTGATTATCCATTGTATCTCATTATATTCTCAGATTAATAAAATGGCTTAGCATTCCCGACATTTTGTGTGTATTTGCTTTATGTTCTATTTCCGGCATTTTCTATATTGTTGTATGCTTGTATAGCTGTTTATTTCCCATTCGGGATATTACAGTGGTATCAGAGCATAGATCTGGCTCAGCCTGTGGAGCTAGCAGCAGTCTACGAGGCCGAGGGATAGACCCCATATTTGTTACAGGGGTAAGAAATACAGAGACAGTGAGCGTAGGTTGGAAACACCTACGGAGAGGGGGACTGTGTCCGAGTGGTGGACACAGATCAGGAGCAGCCTGTGACAGACACCGATCAGGAGCAGCCTGTGATAGATACAGAGCAGGAGCAGCTTGTGGTGGACACAGAGCAGCAGGGTACGATGGCAGACGAGGAGGATGCGAGGAGATTTAGAGATGCGCTCCTCCAACACATGCAGGGTGTGTCGAGGTAGATGGAGTCGGTGGGACAGAGACTCACTGCGTTAGAGGTTAAGCAGCGGGAACCCCCAAGGTGCTTTCAGATCGGTGAGGGATCGGGCACATCCCACCATATGTCGGAGCGCGATGCTATCCCCATTATGGCATCGCATGCACCCACGCGATCCACTATGCCCACATTCCTAGCGGAGGACACAGGGCAGGAGCACAGTGGGAGCCAGAGCCTGAGCCTAGTCAGATGGACGCCTACATTGCAGAGTACCTGGCACACGGGCCGGGGATCAGAGATCTTATCTCATTCAGAGATTATGTTCAGCTCCAGCGTGATGGTAGACCCCGTGATCATCACAGAGGGCACAAGCATCATCATGATGACCACCGCGCAGCTAGCGGATTTCATTTGCCCACGTTTGATGGCTCATCAAACAGTTCGGCAAAGTCTTGGGTAGAAAAGTTGGACATCTATTTCCAGCTTAATCAGATGTTGCAGTCAGAGGCCATTAAGGTGGCAACATTACATCTGGATGGTGAGGCCCAGGACTGGTGGTTTCATGGGATGACTACACTCGGGCATTCTACAGTGGGGACATATGCCGAGTTTACCCGGAGGGTGATAGAGCGTTTTGACAGGAGGGATCCGGAGCAGCACTTTGTTGAGCTGACGAAGCTCAAGTAGACTGGGAGCCCAGAGACTTACATTTCAGATTTCTTGAGGGTTTCGGTGATGGTGCCAGATCTATCCGCAGCTCGGATGGTCTACATGTTTGTGGATGGGTTGGCAGAGCCACTTCGTGGCCTAGTCAGGTCGACTAGACCAGCTACACTTCAGGATGCCATCAGCAGGACCCGAGATTTACAGGATGTCTTACCCAGGACTCGGACACCTTACCCCCACAGACAGGCTTTCCAGCCTAAGGGGAAGGACACGAGGATTCCGCCTCCCAAGGGGAATCCTGGACGAGTACAGGGTGATGATGAGGCCCGGAGGGAGCTGAAGAAGAAGCGGTTGTGCTTCACTTGCCAGGAGCCATGGGCGTCGGGACATAGATGTGCTGCAGGGAAAGCACATTTCATTGAGGTCTTCTCCGAGAGCAGCGGGGAAGAGGATGAGGAGGATGATGTGGAGGCAGGAGATTGTTATGCAGCGCAGGGTACCTTACCACCTCCACCACCACCACCAGGTGGTGTGTCGTTTGCACCTACTGGAGGAGCTCTAGCAGCATTGCGGGGAGTTCCCAAGTACTTGACGCTACGTGTACGGGGGACAGTGCGTGGCCAGCGAGTCTCAGTCTTGGTCGACAGTGGGGCAACCCACAATTTCATCGATGCACAGATGGTTGAGAGGAGAGGTATACAGACTGAGAGTTTTGATGGATTTTCGGTTTTGGTCCCAGGAGATCAGACCATGGTGTGTGCTCGATATGTTCCCAAGTTGTCAGTGACGATGGGCACCTATACATTGACAGATCATTTTTTTGTGGTCGATATTCCGGACACTAACATGATACTGGGTGTTCAGTGGCTTATTACTCTAGGGAAGGTCACGACAGATTGGAAGGCCCTAGAGATGGAGTGGGATGATCCCAAGACAGGGAGGCATGAGAAGATACGGGGACAGCACACATACCCGCCTCAGACTGTGTCGGCACATAGGATGGAGGCAACCTTCCGTAAGGGAGACATAGGGTGGGCAGTAGAGCTGCGGGCATCGGAGGCGGCGACTACAGGACAGACAGTGCACCCAGAGGTACAGACCATTCTTGACAGATATGCCATAGTGTTCGGGGATATTCCGCCAGGACAGCCATCGGATCGGGGGTTTGAGCATACCATTGAGCTGGAGCAGGGGATACAGGCAATGATCACCACACCTTATAGGCATCCCAAGGCCTATCAGGATGAGATTGAGCGTGCTATTCAGGAGTTGCTGGCCCTTGGTCACATTCGGCCGAGCACGAGTCCTTTTGCTTCTTCCGTGGTGTTGGTGAAGAAGAAGGACGGCACATTGCGGATGTGCATTGACTACAGGGCTCTGAATAAGAAGACCCTAAAGAACAGGTACCCCATCCCCAGGATCGATGAGCTGATGGACGAGTTGAGAGGAGCACGGTTCTTCTCAAAGATTGACTTGAGATCTGGGTACCATCAGATACGCGTGAGGGAACAGGACATTCCCAAGACCGCCTTCAGGTGTCATTATGGGCACTTCGAGTTTCTGGTTATGCCTTTTGGGCTGACCAATGCACCCGCTACCTTTCAGTCGTGCATGAACCATATCTTCAGGGGTCATCTAAGGAAGTTTGTGCTAGTCTTCTTCGATGACATACTCATCTATAGCAGGACGTGGGAGGAGCATCTCCAACATATTGAGACAGTATTGCGCATCTTGGAGGAGCAGCAGTTCTATGCCAAGCTCTCCAAATGTGAGTTTGGATTGACGGAGATGCTATACTTGGGGCATATCATAGGAGTGGACGGGGTGAGAGTCCACGAGGAGAATATTAGGGCCATCAGAGATTGGCCAGAGCCGAGGAACGTGACTGAGCTTCGGGGATTTATTGGCATTTGCACTTACTACAGGATGTTCGTCAAAGGTTTCTCACAGCTTGCTGCACCCCTCACAGATTTGACGAGGAAGGGGGCATTCAGTTGGTCGGACACAGCACAGCGAGCTTTTGATAAGCTCAAGGAGGTGATGAGTAGCTGCCCCGTGCTTGCATTGCCGGATTTCACGCAGCCATTTGTTTTGGAGTGCGATGCGTCAGGAGAGGGGATTGGCGCGGTATTGATGCAGGGTGGTCATCCTATAGCTTTTGAGAGCCGGAAACTCCTTCCGCATGAGAGGTTGTATCCCATATATGACAAGGAGATGCTGGCCATCATGCATGCATTGGCCAAGTACCGGCAGTATTTAGTGGGCAGCAGATTCAGGGTGAGAACAGATCACAACAGCCTCAGGTACTTTCTGGAGCAGAAGCAGTTGCAGGAGAGGCAGCAGAAGTGGATCAGTAAGATCCAAGCCTATGAATTTGACATTGAGTACGTCAAAGGCAAGAATAACGTGGTAGCAGATGCCCTTTCACGGAGACCGGCCACGTTATCTCTTATGAGCTTGGACGCTGATTGGAGAGCTCAACTGTTGGTGGAGTACTCCAAGGACAGGTTTGCATGTGAGGTGTTGGATGGACAGGTAGCAGATGACAGGTACAGGGTGGTTGACGAGATTATCTATTACAGGGACAGGATCTTCTTGACTGAGGGGTCTCAGCTTAAGAAGAAGATACTCCATGCTTCACATGATTCTCCATTGGCAGGCCATCAGGGGTTCACCAAGACCTATAGGGCCATCAGAGAGAGGTTCTCATGGAAGGGCCTCAAGGAGGACGTACTCCAACATGTCAGGGAGTGCGATGTTTGTCAGAGAAACAAGGGAGAGATGAGCCATCCGGCAGGGTTGTTGCAGCCTCTTCCCATTCCAGAGGGGAAATGGGAGAGCATATCGATGGACTTCATCATAGGGTTGCCCACGGTGCAGGGCAAGGACTGCATCTTTGTCATCGTTGACCGACTGACGAAGTATGCTCATTTTTTCACCATATCCGCACATCACACAGCAGCACAGGTGGCCGAGTTGTTCTTCAGAGAGATTTTCAGGTTGCATGGTCTACCTAGGACCATTGTCAGTGACAGGGACAGCCGCTTCATGGGCGGATTCTGGCAGGAGCTTTTCCGGCTAGTGGGGACAGAGTTGACACCGAGCACTAGTTATCACCCATAGACGGATGGACAGACAGAGATAGTTAACAAGTGGCTAGAGGGCTACTTGCGTAACTATGTCAGCGGGCAGCAGCGAGCGTGGCTGAAGTGGCTGCATTTGGGAGAGTATTGCTACAACACGACGCATCACATGTCCATTGGTATGTCACCGTTCTATGCTTTGTATGGGTATCATCCTTTATCTTTTGTAGACGTGATGTTTGGTGTTAGCAGGGCTCCGAGAGCCAAGATCTGGATCCAAGAGAGTCAGGATATCCTTCGAGCTCTCAAGGATAACATGGCCACAGCGCAGAATCAGCAGAAGTTGTATGCTGATAGGGGTCGGGTGGAGAGACAGTTTGAGGTAGGAGACTTAGTCTACCTACGATTACAGCCGTACCGACAGTCGTCACTTAAGCAGAAGGGGGCCGAGAAGCTCAAGCCCCGCTTTTATGGGCCATACAGGGTGATACGCAGGATTGGGCAGGATGCATATGAGTTAGAGCTGCCCCAAGGCAGCAAGATTCATAACAGTTTTCACGTATCATGCCTGAAAAAGGCATTGGGCCAGCAGGTGACAGTCACGGATGAGCTACCACCCACGGATGATGAGGGGCATTTGGTGTTGCAGCCAGAGGCTATTATTGATACCAGGGAGAGGCAGCTACGAAGCAGGACGATCCGGGAATTCTTGGTAAGGTGGAAGAATTTGCCGGATGAAGATGCCACTTGGGAGAATGAGAAGATATTGCAGCATCCATCACTCCAGTTGCTTGAGGACAAGCAACGTTTTGCCGGGGGAGACTGTAATATTCCTAATTAGCACCGCTAATTGGAATATTTGATTTTTGTATAGTTTTGCCGACTATAGTTTATTAATAAATAAAAGTGAGAAAATGGGTCTAACTCACTTAAATAAAATAAAGTGTTTCCCTAGTAGATGCAACGTTATAACTCAAGGGGGAGCCTTGGGGGTCCACACCACGTATGAGAGGAGGCTCACGTAGCCTCTAGGAGCTTCTGCGCAGTCTTATGAGGAGCACGTGGGAGAGAGAGGGACCACGTTAGGGTTTTGAGGAGGGCCAGCGTTATAAAAGGTGGGAGAGCCATCTCATTTGGCATTCTTGTTGTTGATGATATTTGAGCTAGACTTTGGTCTTCTTGAGCACGCTGGCTGTTTAGCCTGTCTGCAGCACTGTTTAGTGCGTTGAGTGTCTCCGGTCGGAGATCTCGCCCTTAGCCCCGGGGGACTTCGAGTGCCTGCTCGGGCAAGGTTTTTCCTTCAGTCTTTTGTGGGAGATTTGGTTGCTGGTTTGTGGAGGAGTTGGGCTTCTTTTGGTGACTGCGCAGTCCTTGGGAGAGAGGACGCAGTTCCTGATTGGAGGTGTTCCGGTGAGGGGTTTTCTACAGGAGTTTCAGTGAGATTCGGTGTGGAGGCTCAGTCTTTACCAGTTGGAGATTTTCCGGGGAGTTTGTGGCTTCATCTCAGCATATTTCATTTGGCATCTGCGCTGGGCCTGGAGGGACAGCGTTTTTCCTTGAGGAGGGTTTCTGGGGTGATTTTCGGAGGTGATCCATTTTGGTTATGGTTTTTGGGTTTGGATCGGGTTGGTGAGTACAGGTGATTTGCAGATTTTCAGCCCATTCCGGCAAGGGGATCAGCCCCTAGTTTCAGTTCATTTCCGCAGCAGCAGCCGTTTACGACAGTTTCCTAGCAGCTGGGACGCAGTCTCTTGTAGCAGCCATTTCCTGTATATCTGAGAGAGTTCTTCACTTGCCTCGAGCAAGAATAGGTGCTTTCATTCTGATTATCCATTGTATCTCATTATATTCTCAGATTAATAAAATGGCTTAGCATTCCCAACATTTTGTGTGTATTTGCTTTATGTTCCATTTTCGACATTTTCTGTATTGTTGTATGCTTGTATAGCTGTTTATTTCCCATTCGGGATATTACATACCTGGAGTTTCTAGACCTTTTGAAAGGTTGATTGTTTTCATCAGAGGGAGCCTTCCTCTTTCCTTTGGACCTGTCGTTTCTTTGATTTCCATTCCTTCGGTTGTTGTTGTTGTCATCACTATCGGGAGAATCCTTCTTGAAGGGACATTCTCTAGCATAGTGACCAGGCCTATGACAAGTGAAACACTTACCCTTCTTTCCTTGGGTCCTAGCTCTTCCTTTGTTCTTAGGACCACCAGAGTTCTTCTTCCTAGAATGAGCAGCATAGGCAGCATTTCTGTCATTTTCATATTCCTTCATTCTTGTCTCTTCTTGCATGCATCTGGACAGTAGCTCATCATAGTTAGGAATAGTACTATTATTGAGAATGGTAGTCGTGAATACTTGCCATTCATATGGGAGTCCTCCAAGTGCGGTGAGTACCATCTCACGATCGGCTATTGTCTCCCCAATAGCCAGCAGATTGTTCCTGATTTCGGTCAATTTCAGAAAGTATGCTTGAACAGACTCATCCCGACCTTTCTTCAAATTCTTCAATTGATTCTTGAGGAATAGCACTTGGTTTACATTGTTTACTTTGAACATTAGGATCAATTTATCATACATCTCTTTGGATGTGCCCAACTCAGAGATGTAGGCTACCAGACTTTTATGAATGGATTCCCTGATCATCAGCTTTGCTTTGATCTCCCCTTTCTTATACTTGGTTTTAGCAGCAGCAGAAGCAGTGGATGGAGGTTCTTGTATCTTACCCAGTACATGGTCCATGAGATCATGGTCTTCCAATTTGAGATCTAATATCATCTTCCAAGCATGGAAGTCATCCCTTCCAGTTAGCTTGTCATTCTCCTTGAATTCATAACTTGTGGAACCCATTTTCTTAGATGGTGATTGCTAAAGTTAGGGCTTGTCTTCACCTCAGCTCCGATACCATGTAAATTTTTGTAGATGTTCTATGCTTGAAGCAACTTTACTTTTCTTACAGCAATCACCCAAACAGTTAAGTAAAACGCTGATAGAACATACCAGTGGATCTGTAGAAGACAAACCAGAAACAGGAAAAATGTGATGGTGCATTACGGCGGTCAACAGGATGCTTCAACCAGCAAAGTCTTCTTGATCGGCCAACCCAGAATGTGTCACAACAATCCTCAAATCAGTCAACACAAGTCAACTCCAGAAAAGTCAACGCTGTCCAGAAAAGTCAACGCAGGGCAGCAACATAAAAGTCAACGCAGCTCCAACTTCGGTCAACCTTTTGACCTCGGTTCTTGTGCCAAAGTGTACGGCCTACTAAAATCGAAGTCTCCACAAATTTTGGGGCTCTTTGGACCATGCGTTGACCAAAGTCAACGCTGGTCAAACTTCCTAGGAAACCCTAGCTGCAGCAATCTGCGTCCTTCTTCTTGGCTGTACAAACTCGTCCTTTTTCCCACGTGTGAGCTGAATTCGTCCTCCAAGGAGCTCGTACTAAATCAGAGAAGAGAAGATGTGTAATGAGTGAGTGTGAAATGCTCTCCAACTTTGACTGTATTTATATCCATCATTGAGGTGTGTGACACATCTGCTGAGGGTGTAAAACCTTAAGGCCGACCTGCACATATAATTTATTATAAATAATAAATTCAAAACAAATGTTCTGCTCATCGGATTAAGATAAATTTTATATGGATCTGCACCTCTCCGAAGGAATCCAACAAAATATCGGTATCTTAATGCGAGCATCACAACATGGAGTTTGGACCTAGTTGTCGAATTTTTAACGGAGTCCCCATTAAAAAAATTCATTATTTTAATAAAACATAAACCCAATGAAATTTTCACAAATGGTTTCTGGGTTCTTTGGAATACAAGTGTCTAAGCCTCTCCACCAAATTTGAGACTTGGAGAACTTTCTAATGCTACAAAAATCAACACTACAATGTTTTCTTATAAAAATAATCAACATGTGAAAATAATAAACATGTGAAAGAATTTCATAAATAAAACCTCACATAAGATAGATACAATAACTCGAATCTTCCATTAATCTTGTAAAATAAAGTACAATGTAGCCCAAGGGAAGAGATCCTCAATCCCCAAATTCCCCACCATTATAATGGAGAGAGAGCTCTTCTTTATAGAGTAGGTCTCTTCTCTCATACAGTAAAATATTATTGGTTTTTAACTCCATGACAAGTCAAATAAATATTATAATAATGCAGTAGTTAGATCTCTTCCCAGTCCATGGTTAACCATGTTACAGCATGCGAAAACTAGTCTCTCAAAGTCAACTCACCCTCATCCAAAAATAGTAGCAGTATGCACCAAATAATGCTCATGAAGAGGATGCACCACCAAAAATGGGCATCAAACCAAGTCAAATGCCAAGTATCCACAAGGAATGCGCCCTGCAAGAATGTGCATGCATGCAACCACTCCACATGTTTGAATTCCAAGGTAACCAACTTTCTGTGCTTGATAGGTCCATTGTGTAACCAAGAGACAAATCTTTCCAACGAGCTATCATGAGCTCAAATTGGACATCGGGAAGGCCTCCAAAAGTGGTCTGCAACATAGCGCTGTTGTTTGCTTTGTGCATTGCGCGTTTGCCCGATTTCTATAGCAAACTCCAGAACGTCATCCAAATATCATCACATGGCCTTCAATCTTCAGCAACAGTGCATTCGACGTCCAGCAAGCAAGGTCTAATTCCATCATTCCTCTCCTCTTGAAATCGATTTTGTGGTGTTTGTCTTTGTTGTGAAAGATTTGGTGTCTTACTTGCTTTTGAAACCCTAGTTCACTCTCAATTCCCAATTTCACTTCTAATTTCATTCCCAAAAACCCCACATTCCTTTCCCTTATCACTGTTATTCCTATTTCAACCCCTATATCACATAATCCCCTTTCCCTAAACCTTTCATCCCCAAACCCTAAACCCTAGGCTACTCACTTGCCTAGGCTTCCCAAATCCCTAAACTATAATTAAATTCCCTATTCCAACTCCCTCATCAAAATCATAGTCCTCCATCACCTCAAACAATTAAACATTTCATGGAGTACTTTCATAGCTAATGACATATTCACTGCTCCACCTATTCAGCATGCCCAAAATGTGCCTTCATCATCTCATCCTTCCACATCCATTCCTCCATCTCATCCCACAGTTCATGCATCATCATCAAATCAGTCTCCTTCATCTATTTCACTACCATCATCTCCATCCCAATTTGAGATTGAATCACCTAGCAGAGTTGAAATCAGTGAGCCTCAAAAGACTAAGCACGCTGAGATAGAGCTATTGGCAAAAACATACCAGAGAGGTCACAGGCAAGTGTTTGCCCCACAGATTGTGGGAGGGGCCTTGCCTTCTACATCGACAAAGAAGGTAGACAAAGGGAAGCAAAATATGACAGAGGTAAAGATTCAGGCAAAGGTCACACATGAGGAGGAGGACCTCCATGAGACAGAACAGGATTTTGACCTTGTTGACCTAGATGAGCATGATGATGATGAGGATATTAACATAATCATCAAGGAAAAAGAGGCCAAGATTAGAGAGCTTCAAACTAATTTTGACAGGTCTAAATTTGCCATTGACTTTCTTGAGCAAGAGAACCAACAGCTGAAGACAAAGCACTTCATTGATGAAGTGAAGTACATCAAAGCTCAAAGAGAGACAGGAAAAGCTAAAGTCTTGCTTGAAGAGGCACTAGAAACATATGGTGTGACTGATGAAACAGAAGAACAGGTAACAAGACAACGGCCTAGGACTAGAGGGCTGAAAAGAGCTCTAGAACTAGAGAAGAAAAGAGAAGCAGAACTTGCAAGCCAATTGACATTGAATGAACAGCTTGCCACCATGATCAATGAAGACTGGGAGCAAAGGCTTGACAAGGCCAACTAGCATCTTGAGAAGCTCCTAGACAAGGCAAAGAAAGAAAATAAGATTCGAAGAAGGATGGCAAAGCATTATGCCAAAAGAGACAAAATTGCAAGGGCAAAGCTTAGAAGATTTAATGCAAAGATTGAAGCCCTAACCAAGCAAGAAAAGGAGGTTGGATATAGTTGTTGAAGCCTCACTCCAAGCCTAAATTACATGATCAGCAGCCATCTCACCAATTTTGACAAATTTTGGGGTAATTTAGCAAAATTCTAAGTTTTTGAGAAATATTGAACAGTCTTGTGACAGCAAGACTGTCAAACGCGTAGCACCCTAGGCGCTTCGCTCTTTTTTGAGGCACTTTCTGGCCAAAAGAAGACCACCTGCAAATGCATAATGATGAAGACATGCAGGAAAACCACTTTGCTAGCCTTCTTCTGGACAAATGGCAATTGAAAAGGTGAAAAAACACTCAAAAAATCAATGTTTTGCCACTATTTTGCCTATGCGCTGCGCGTTGAGCAGTCTTGGTAGAATGAATTTTTGACAAGGCAAATCAACTCCATTCTGCAAACTAAAGGCATATTTGGAAAGTAGACTGGACAGGCTTTCCAACGAACCATCCTGAACCCAATTTGGACAGCAGGAAGGCACTCAAAATCAGGCTGCAACATGGATGGCACGTTTGACAAAGGGATGGCGTGTTTGACAAAGGGATGGCGCGTTTGACAGTTTTCTGAATTTTTCTGATTTTTTCTGCAAATTGACTTTTATCTTGGGGAATCATGTTTTTACCTCTGTAAATTAATGATGTAAATGTAATTATGGTGTTTTTACTGTTACCTAGGGTAAATACACTAGATAAAAACTCATGATGAGGTGTAATGAATCTAGGTATTCAGCTCAGTTTTGGTGGAACTGCTCCTCCTCTCATGGATTCGACCCCTGAGGTTGGGAGGAGTTTGTTTGAGGCCTATATCATGTAGTTTTTCAGTCATTTCACAGGTTGGAATTTGTGGAATGTTTGCATATTGATCAGAGACTCTATTGTAATCATTTTGGCAGGAGCTTAATAAAAGTGTTGCAGCTATTTCTTTGGGATACCTGTGGTATGGTTGTCTAGCATTGTTTCTTATTATGTCTCATTATGTTTGAATGTGTTGTCTTCATAATCCATTGCACTTCTATTGTATGATCACTTTCAAGTTGATAAACAGAATTTATCTCACATGCTCTATTTTGAGAAAGTTTTCATAGTTTGTTCATCTTTCTTTTGGTTTAAGAAGAATTCATCTTTCATGCTCTTCCTAGCTCCTCACCTATCTGAATCATTCCATCCCAAGAAACCTAATGTGCTATACTTCTTACCTACCTTGCCCCATTGAATGGACTGTAACCCTAATCCTATTTTCCCTAACCTAGCCTCTTTGACCTAATATCCTCATCCAGCAACCCAATCAAATCAAATCAAAACCCCTGAACTCATACCTAGCATAAAACCCTAATTCATCCAGCCCTCTTGGCTGTGATTTTTGTGGAGAGAGCCCTCTCCGGTTTGGTAGGGCTAGATACCAAGCCAAAAGATTGGTTTGTGGTTACTTGTGTTGGAATTTCTTCTTCAGCCTTAGAAATCTGGCGAAGTGATAACACAATACTCAACATAAAATGTTGGATCTGGGTTTCTTGGTGATTCAGAAACCCTCTATAGTAGCTGCTCCCTCTGACAATTGATTTCCTTCCTGGAAATCTTTCACCCAAACACAATCGAACAATACTCTCCGATCACCCTCCTGATCGAATCTCAGATCTGTTTGGCTCAGATCTACTGAGTGTCTGTCTTCCTCCCGCTCTTTATTGACTTAACTAGGCACAATTCTGCACCGGCAGAATCTCCACCACACCAGCACTGCTAAAGATCTAAAGCACTGCTTTCGGATCTTGGCAACGCTTTTCTGCAATAGGAAGAATGACTGGACTGCGTCTCACTAATTGGCCCAGCGTAGCCTTAGCGCTACTCAGAAGTGGATTGTGTAACCCCAAAATGGGTGACGTAGTCCTTACACTGGCCTAGAAAGGCTCTGCGTAAGCCTGATGGCCTTTTGCAGCTGCAGTGTTGTCCCTTCCTGGATCTGTGTTCTCCTGCTGCTAAGATGCCCTTTTCGAATCTCCACTACTTCAACTGCCACCTTGCAGAAAAAATATTCTTCAGCTGATTTGTTGGAGATTCAGCTTGATCTCTATCACTCTAATACCATGTGAAAATTATATTGCAATATCATGGTTTACTTTTCCTACTTGATTAAATTATACAAGTTATCTTCAGAAATTAGATTCAGAAAATACCGAAGTAAACACAACTAACAGCCTACACATGCAGATCATTTACTGAATATTACACTCATTCAAACAAAGTGACACACTAATTTTTGGACATAAGTCCCCAGAAAAACCCAAAGTGGGAAAACCGATGCAGCAAATATGAGGGTTTATTTTATAAAGTAGAATCTAAGTACAGCAAACCTGAGTTCCAGATCTGGAAAACCCGACAGAGAATAAAAGTAGATCTTGTTCCAAGACCAAAATTCTAACTGATCCACACCCTCAAATCGGATTTACAAGACTTAGACCGGATCTGGCCCTAGAAACCCCAGCGTTGCCCCTAAAGCCCTAGTGTTAGCCTTGCTAGGCTCTGCGTGCCTCTATGCAACACAGAGAGGGACTATGTAACCCCAGAGTGGGTGACACAATCCTTATGTTGCCTCTGGAGGCCTATGCGTAATTTTGAAACCCTCTGAAGTTGCAGCGTTGCCCCTTCCTGGGACTGCGTAGCACCTACGTAGCCGCTGAAGCCTCTGCACTGTGCAGCTACTGCTGCCCTTGCTCATCTGCCTCTTGTTGTCTCTTGGCTCCAGGATCAGATCATCCCCTCATCCAATACTACCCCTCACTGCAGAAAACTTTTCTGCAAATTCTTGCAAACCCTGCCCTAGAATTCCAGATTTGTCTTTCAGCTCTGCCTCTATGTGTGTGTCTCCAATTGACCCTCAAGCCTTTCTCTTATACTTTTTCATTGATCTCATCAACAGTCGAGATTAAAATACTTATCAACGGTTGAGATTAAAAGACTGCTTGCTCCGCGTCATTTAGAACATTTTAGCACATGTGTTAATTAATTCACTTTAATTATTAATTTTCCTAAGTTTAGACTTAGGAAATACATTAAAATAATTAATTATTTCAATAACTTAAACACCAACTGAAATTTCTCCAAACGCTTTCTGGGTTTTGGAGATCAAGTGTGTCTTAGCCCATCCACAAACTTTCAGGGCTAGAGCACACCCGATGCTACCCCAACTACACAAAATCTCATCATAGCACAGCAGATGAGGGGCAGCAGCCAGGCATCTGCAACAGAGTGGACGCTTCAAGATAGAGCAGCATGCAGCAGGCATATTGCTAGAACACTTTCCTTGCTAAAAGGGAGTGTTGTTTTTTTTTGTAGCATCAGAAAGTGTTCCAAGTCTCAAAATTTGTAAGGAGGCTTGGACATCAGTTTTCCAAAGAACTCAAAAACCGTTTGTGGAAATTCCACTCGGTTCATGTTTTATTAAAATAACTAATTATTTTAATGGAGACCCTAAGTCTAAACTTAGGGTAATTATATAGTTAATGGGTATTAATAAAACAGAGTGTGAATCTTCTAGAGAATGAAGATCAAGTCAAGTTTTAATCTTAGTCATTGATTAGACTTCTAATCTGGGTCATTGATTCATCAATGAGAAGATTATAAAAGAAGGCTTGAGGGTCATTTGGAAAGAAACTCGGACATACACTCAATAACCTGAAGGAAGTTGATTCTGAAGGAATAGAATTCGATTTTAGAGGGAGAGTTGCAGGGCGGAGGAAGCGGAGGGCATCAGCAATGACGGGGTTGAGGAAAGGACATAGAAGGCCAGAGAAGGCAGCACAGAGCAATAGCATAGAGAGCTCACACAAGGTGACGCAGTCTCACGCAGTCTCTACGCAGAGAGACACACAGAGGGATGCAAAGAGGAGTTGTGAGTCTCCTGGGTATCAGAAATTCTCCTGAGGGTTCGTGAGAATTTATCTCAACTTTCAAGTGTTTTCCAAACAAGTCTGCCAGTTTTTTCCTTGTAAGAATTTCATTGATGAAGAATAATATATAAACCCTCATCTGTTGCATCGGTTTTCGTGCATTGATTTTCTCCGGGGACAATTGTCCAAAAATAATTGTGTCTATGTGATTGACTCTTACGCTTATATTTCTTATTGTTATGTTCTTTGCATATACTTGAGTGATAGTTGCAGTAGTATTTATTTCGAAATTTACTGGGAGATTTCTGTAAATAACTTATTGTAAATAATAAGTAGGAGAAATAAATCTATCACTGCAGAAGTATTTTTCAAGATTGAAATTTTCACACAAATATCCCAGTAGACTGCGCAGAAAAGACCGGAAGAACAGTTTGCATCTCTGAGTTTTTCGGACTACAATTTGTAATGACCCATTTCTAATCATAAACGAAAGATATTAGTAAGCATACAATATATGTGTATGAGAGCTACATAGGCATGCGTCATATGTCTTACACTAGTATAATATTTATGAAGGATGCCTGAGTAAAGGATAAATGGACCTGGTACCTTAAAACATTAGTGAAGAGAAATAGTCTTATTTAATAGTTATTAATGTAAATATATGTGAAGTTATATTTTAATTTAAATATAATTAAAGGAATTAATTTTAAAATACATATATACATATATATATACACACACATATATATATTATAATTTGATATAATTAAAATAAATTAAAATAAAATAATAAAAAGAATTATGAATTTAAAGATAAACTCATACATATCCCTCATTTAAAATGGAGATTACACGTATGTACCTAATAAATGAATAAGAAGGCGGTGAGGAGGTGGTAACCACCTAAGATGGAATGTTTAATCGTATGAAGAGGAGAAGAAAGGGGGGGAGGAAATAAAGGAGGAAATCGCTGAAGGGTTGAGGAGTTGAGTTGAGAGCCGGAAAAGACGAACTAGATCACGAATTACAGAGTCTCCATTGTTCTGAAATTTTGGGCACGGGGGCCAAAATCTCTCAAACTGGAAGATTTTGGAACTAAATATTGCAGCAGTATTCAGTTGGCTGGGTGGTTTTGGTCTTTTGAAATGAAAATAGGAACAAAGGCAGTGAAGCAAGAGTTTACAGCAAGGAAAATCATCACCAAACACAGCAAGGAAAATCAAGTTAGTATCTAAAAATATACTTCATGAATTATGTTATGAAGGTAAAATATTAGTTATCTGCTGAATTCCTATTCTGATTGTTAAATTATGTATTTTTATTCTGAATTACTGCTTAAATTCTTATTCTAAATGTTAAAATCAAAATTTTAGTGTTAATAGTTTTCAATGCTTATTGAAAATCCAGACTCATAGATAGGTATACCTGTTAGATTCAGATGGTGAATTTCAGAAATTGAATTAGAGTAGCAGTAGGAGTCTTAACTAAATTTAGAAATTTAGGACCTTACACAATTGCAGATTTTAACAGTTCGGATACCTCTGTGAACTTCGGACAAGTCTGAGATATAATGTGTAGTGCAGGTCTGTAATTGAAAGCGAGAAAAGGAAGGTATCTCAACGTGGAACAGAGTTATATTTTCTAGGTACAACCCAGCAAAGATCTAGGCTACTACTGAGTACTAAACTATGATGCGTAGAGAGGTGCAATCTCAGCGAAGAAGAATCTCAACAAAGTTAAGGTGCAATCTCAGTGAAGAAAGGTGTATCTTTGTACACAAAAGTCACTTCAAGACTACCAAAGGTTACTTTAAGAAGAATCAGTTTATGATCAAGAATAAATCAAAGGTTTTTTCTAGTGTGAAGTCTGGAGGGTGATCTACTAAGGAAAGGGAAGGACTTAAAGTCTATTGTTTGAAGAGCAACATCATTATAAAGACAAGGAACCGAGCTTTCCTAGGGGTGGTGCAGAACAGTGCAGAAAAGAAGATCAGTATAAGAACCCAAAAGGGAGCAGTGACAAGGTCTTGGAGGCATACATAGGCCAAGGGTTTGTGTCATGATCATGGTACTTGAAAGTATATAAGAAGAATTACTTGCGGGTTTTCCTCTCCAAGAGGGAAAGGTTTTGGCCTTGGCTTGAAGAGCCGAAAACTTGTGTCTCTTGTGTTTTGTTAATTGACTTGATGAAATGCTTAATAAGCTAATGAAGACAAGATCTATGTAATATAAGCATAACAAGTATAACACAAGCAGTTATCAAGTAAGAGAATAGAATTAAACTATGCCCTACCAAATTCTCAACATGGGATCAGAGCCAAGGTGTTGACGACTAAGAAGGGCAGTTTAGCAAGAAGACACAAGGATCAAAGCTTGAAGGAAGTCATCAAGGATCAAAGTTTTCTAAAAGAAAGGGATCTACATTGAAGATTCAATCTTCAGATCTAAGAAGATCTCCACTCATTCAAGAAAAATCAGTGTGTAGAAATTGAAGAAGTCCTCAAGCCATCTCAAGAAGACAAAAGATCTCACCTAAAGAACTTATACATCAAGGTCCTTTCAAGAGGAATAGCAAGATCTAGGAGGTGATCTTTATCTTCAAGGAATCTAAATATATCTCGTGATTGAAGCCAAGTCAACACTATTGGAGACATCATCAAATCATTATCTTGTTGAAGTCATCATCAAGCCATCCTTGAACATCATCATCAACAAGGAAGATGATAGAAGAAGATAAGGATCTACTCAAGTAAGTATCTTTATAACTTCATCTAAATCTGTCAAAATGCCTTTTTGCAAAGAAAGCAACAAACTAGTTAGGGTTTCAAACTTTCTTGCATGAAAGAAAAGGACAGAGCTAAGTAATGAAGTCATGAACTATATCAAAGACTTCAAAAGAAGATACTCAAGGAAGGCATAAGAGCCTAGAGGATTCTTATAAAATCCATAAAGGACTCTCTCATCCTCCATGTATCAAAACTAAAATCTTCAAAAGAATTATATGACAAAATTGGTGGAGCTATTCTCACTGAGTACTGCAGGAGAAGTAATATCTCTAAGAACAAGAACTATACTAGTTGGAGATGTCTAGAAAGGAGGGAATAACATCATACTTTATGAAGATTTCCGAAATACGAGATCAACTGCAGGAATTGGGAGAAGTAATGACTACAGTGATGTTGAATGCCCTGCCAGAGGGATGGAAAACTTCAATTCAACCATCTATGGGAAGAAAGAAGCAACACCATTCCAGGATCTATGGTCTCTATAAGAATTAAAAGAGACAAGGTTAAAAGCTAAAGTGGATATAGGATCAAATGAAGGGAATCAAGCCTATGCTGCCATATCAAGGAGAAAGGGAAGATTCGGTAAGTTTGGTCCTCAAGAAGAAAAGAAGAAACATAGATGAGATATGATGTTATGGGTGTAATGAAAGATTGTCCCAAATCTAATAAGGAAGAAACCCATATCATCAGAAAAATGGAAGAACCAGATTCAAAGAAGCCTAAGAAAGAAGAAGTGAAATATCTATATTATGATTGAGATCATCTTCCTCTCTAAGAGGTATCTAACAAGCTGTAAAATAGTATGATAGGAAGCATGGTATATTAGATAAATGCATCACTCCGAGATTGGCATCATGATAGAAGCATTGAAGGAGGAGCACTCGTTGTAGGAGGATGTCTGTAACACATATGTGACATCTATGCTATAAGAGGCTCCTGGGAACCTCATTGAAAATTAACATTTATAGAACGCAGTCAATAAGATCAAAGGTCAAGGGAATAAAACTCTTCACTCCAAGGAAATTTGTTGCAGGATGACTCAAAGAAAGGAAATAAGGTACATATATATATTTATGTTAACACTAGATGCTATGTAGACAGGTCATATGGTTGCAGGTAGAAGAAGTATGATCGAAGAAAGCAGAAACTCTTCCAATGCACAAGTTGTCAATAGACATGTTCCACACCAAATGAAATCAACATAATATGTCCTCATATGGAATATGAGGTGATTATATATTATCAAGGAGTTGCACATTGGAAGTTCCTGGGAATGACATAAAATTATGTGAAAGAGAAAGGAAGAGATCGCGAAAAAGTGCAATCATGAAAAGAGGCAGTCAACATCCAAGGAAGCCAAAGAAAACTTGACTAGAAAATCTCTTGGGAAGATATGTAGACTCTGACAAGAAGTCCGGAAAAGATGAAGACCCTTGGCAATACATATATTTTGGAGATGTGTCAACATATGAAGGATGTCGATGCCTACAAGAAGGATGTCATGGTGAAAGATCATCACTAAGGTAGCTTTTGATTTGAGTATTCATATTTATAATTGAAAAACATATGATGAGGTTATGCAGGGCAGGCAAATGGAAGTAGATGTCTTCCACAAGTTGATAACCATATGGCAAGATGAAAGATCCTTGGAAGATATATGGTTCGAAAGAAAGTAGCATAACATGAAGCTAGACCAGATGAGAAGATTGATGGATCACTTTCTAAAGACATGACTCATGAATGAAAGTGATGGATGATATGTGCCCTATGAAGAGTTGAAGGCTCCTCAATTCATGACATCAGTGGAAGGAGTCTTTCATGAGCAGTTGAATGTTTTTCATCATTGCTGTTGTAGGTCCCTGATTAAGAGGGAGCCTGATAATGAGTTTCTTACTTGGAAGAAACTCAATGACTCCTAAGCCAAGAAGAAATCTTAGGTACATTCTTTATAAGTATATTCCTTTGTGGAATATTTCCTCCCTAGTTAAGAGGGAGAGATAGACATGATGTTGATTTTATAGCATCAAAAAGTGTTCCAGGTCTCAAATTTTGTGGAGAGACTTAGACGGCAGTTATCCAAAGAACCCAGAATCCGTTTGTTGAAATTCCACTAGGATCTTGCTTTATTAAATAATTAATTATTTTAATGTAATCCCTAAGTCTAAACTTAGGGAAATTAAATAATTAAAGGGTATTAATAAAGCAGAATGTGAATCTTCTAGATAACGAAGATCAAGTCATCTTTTAATCTAAGCCATTGATTAAAGATATAATTTTGGTCGTTGATGTTGAGATTTTGTGTATTGGGGTCGCATCGGATGTGCTCTAGCCCTGAAACTTGGTGGAGGGACTAGAGTACACCTGATCTCCAAGACCTAGAAAAGGATTTGGGAAATTCCATCCTATTTGGGAGATATTTAATTAATTAATATTTTTAATTAAGGACCCCAAGTCTAACTTAGGAAAATTTAAAGTTAAAGTTAATTAAATTAAACATGTGATGAAATTGACTTAAGTCACACGGATCAAGCTTTCTATTAATCTTAGCCATCGATTCAAGATATGATCATGGTCGTTGGTTTTCCAACGAGAAAGTATAAAGGAAAGGCTTGGGGTCAGTTGGAGAACACACACATGGAGGCAGAGCACTGAGACTAAGCTGAAATTCTAGGGCAGGGTTTTCTAAGAATTTTCGGAAGTGTTTCAGCGGCAGAGAGGGGTAGTTTAGGCAAAGGGGACGGTCTGATCCCAGTGTCTAGAATCAGCAAGAAGTAGAGAGCAGCTTCTAGAGGCAATGCAAAGAAGCAGAGGCAGCAACAAGAGAGGGCAGAGGCAGCTTCAACTACGCAGGTGCTACGCAGTCCCTTCTGGGGCAGCAGGGGACCCATCTGGGTTACGCAGAGACCCTCAAGGGCAACATAGGGTCTACGTCACCCATTCTGGGGATACGCAGCCATCTCTAAGCCAGCGTAGAGGTTGTCTAGGCTAACGCAGTGGTTTCTGGGCAGCATTGGGGTTTCAAGGGTCAAGATCTGGCTGAGTCTTGTAAATCTCGTTTGAGGGTGTGGATCAGTCAAAGTTTTGGTCTCAGAAAAGTAGGTTAGCTACAGAGCTATACATTTCTTTGTCGAGTTAACCAGCGAGGTGCCCAGATTTGTTGTATTCAGAAAACTACTTAATAATATAAACCCTCTAGCAGCCAAAAGACTGGTTTTCACGCATTGAGTTTTTTCGGGGACAATTGTCCCGAAAATATTGTGTGTCACTTTGTCTATGTGTGCATGTACTTTTCTTTTCTAGATCTGAATCGTTGAAAGTATGTTATGTGTTTGCTTCGATGTTAATCTAAATATTCAGCATTAATAACTTATTTAAGTAGGAGAAGCATAACCAAATCTAACAGTAGATTTCTACATAAAGTAACTTTCAAAAATTTTCACATGGTATCAGAGCAATTGCAGATCTAGCAGGGTCACCAGCAGAAGATTGAAGAATCATTGCTGCAAAAAGCAGCAAAGAGAGCAGCAGCAGCAGCAGCAAGCCAAATATGAAGGGACAACATAGTTTCAGAGAGAGCAGAGCCACGAGAGGTCAGGGTGACGCAGTCTCCACGCAAGCCCACGTACTTACTGTGCAGAGGCAGTGTAGAGACAGTGTTGGGACTGTCTGCTCACGCAGATGCCAGCTAGGGTGACATAGATCTGAAGCTGCCTGATTCAAAAGTGTCGGAAATAGAGCTGCAAAGCTTCAGAAGTTGCTGGTGGGGTAAAATTTCTGAAGATTCGGAATTTAGCCTAAGCACTGTGAGACAAAGAGCGGGAGGAGATCAACTTCTCAAAAGGTTTCTAGCCAAAGAAACCTGCAGATCGATCAGTAGATCGAAGAGAGTTGAATTGTTTGATTTGGCAGATTTCCAAGAGAGGAAATTGTTGATTTTTGTAGCATCCGGAAGTGTTCCAAGTCTCAAACTTTGCAAGGAGGCTTCAACAGCAGCATTCCAAAGAACCCAGAAACCGTTTGTGGAAATTCCACTCGGTTCATGACTTATTAAAATAATTAATTATTCTAATGAAGACCCTAAGTCTAAACTTAGGGAAATGAAATAATTAAAGGGTATTAATAAGCCAGAGTGTGAATCTTCTAGAAAACATGGATCAAGTCAAGTTTTAATCTTAGCCATTGATTAATCTTTTAATTTGGGTTGTTGGTTCTCCAACAGGAAGATTATATAAGAAGGCTTGAGGGTCATTTGGAAAATAAGTTGAGCAATACACTCAGTACCTAAAGGAGATTGATTATGAAGAATTCGATTTTAGTGGGAGAGTTGCAGGGCAAGGAGTTTGCAGAAGCAGAAGGAGGAGGGAGTCAGCAGTGATCGAGATCAAGGATGAAGGGCAACAGTGGGTCACTGGAGGCAGCTTGAGGTTGCAGTGCCACGCAGACTCACACAGTCCAACGCTGGGACTGCGCAGTGAATCACGCAAATAGACACAGGAGCTTGCAGGGGCTGAGCAGGGTGTCAAAGAAATGTCCGAGGGAGCTGGAAATTCAGTCTCAGGTGTTTCAGAATTTATCTGTCGTTATATTTTCCTGTAAAGATATCATTTGATGAAGAATTAATAAAACCCTCATCTGGTGCACCGGTTTTCCCGCATTGGGTTTTACCGGGGACAATTGTCCAAAAATAACTATGTACATGTGTTTGATTCTTGTGCCTATGTTACCTACTGTTTATTTCTCTTCATATATATGTGTGAACATTGCAGTAGCATTTATCTCGATATTTTCCAAAAGATTTTTGAATAATAACTTATTGAAATAATAAGTAGGAGAGATAAATCTATCACTGCAAATGTATAGTTTTCAGTTTGAAAATTTCACATGGTATCAGAGCCAGAGATGAATAACAGGAAGGGGGAATCTACCAGTGAACGGAAATCTACTGTTGCAGCAAGAGCGCAGAAGGGTTCACGCAGTTCTCCAGGAAGGGGAAGAAGCACAACATAACAGATGGATCATGACGTCTCTATATTGGCATCCAGACATGAGGAAGATTTTGCTTGCGTATCGAGCACTGCTTCTTTTGATGTCTGGTATATCGACAGTGCAGCCTCTGCTCACATGACTGGAGTAAGGGACTGTTTTTCCGACAACCAAGAAGAACAGATGAATTTCAAAATAACCATGGGTAATAAAGCAAAATGCACTCCCGTTGGGAGAGGTACCCTAGTTTTTCAGACCGATGCGGGAAACAGAATCCGAGCCACTAATGCGCTGCATTTGCCTGGTTTGGGGATGAACTTGCTCTCAGTGTCTCAGCTTCAAAACCGAGGATATGGCGTCTACTTTATTGGCAATAAAGTCTACGTCAAGCACCCTAGTTGGAAGAAGAAGACACAGATCAAGGAAAGAAGCAACAAATTGTACAAACTACAGCTTGACTCTCCAATGGCACTAGTCGACAGCACAGATGAAACAGACCTAAATGAGCTATGGCACAGAAGAATGGGGCATTTGCATCATGGGGCGTTGAGAACTCTCCAGAAGACTGTCACAGGTGTTCCAGAACTGAGCACTAAACGAGATGATGTCTGCAAAGGATGCGTATTGGGAAAATATGCCAAAGCAGCATATTAGAGAAGCAACAATAGGGCCAAGGGTGTATTGGATCTGATACACTCAGTATCTTTGGACCGATGTCCACTAGAGCTCTTAGTGATGTCGAATATTTCGTCACCTTCATCGATGACCATTCCAGAAAAACCTGAATCTACTTCTTGAAGACCAAGGATGAAGTCTTCAGTCAGTTCAAAGAGTTTAAAGCTCTGGTAGAAAATCTGACAGGGAAGAAAATCAAGGTGTTGCGATCAGATAATGGGGGTGAATACATAGATAAAGAGCTCATTGGATTCTGCACAAGGGAAGGCATCAAAAGAGAGTGGACAGCTACCTACAATCCAGAGCAGAATGGTGTGGCAGAAAAGAAGAACTAGATGATTGCTGAAGCAACAAGACCCATGTTGTATGACCAAGACATGCCCAAGTTCCTGTGGGTTGAAGCGTGTAATACAACCATCTACATTCAGAACAGGACTCCTCACGCTGCACTAGGAAATATCACACCAGAAAGTGTCTTCACTGGCAGTAAGCCTGAAGTGAGTCACTTTAGGATCTTCGACAGTATAGCTTACTGTCATGTGCCCTGTGAGAAGAGGAAGAAGTTGGAGATGACTATCGAAAAAGGATATCTGGTAGGATACAGCAAGAATGCAAAGGCATATCTCATCTACATTCCTGAGAGTAGGAAAGTTGTGGTGCAAAGGGATGTGAAGTTCGTGGAGGAGAGGGCCTTTAGAAGATCCCGTGACTTGCCTTCTGCTACACAGTTTGAGAAAGAGCCTTTCGTGCAACCCCAACAACCAGCAGCCGAAAATTCAGTAGCCTCTCCAAGGGATATGTCTCCCGAGGATTTGCAAGAGGGAGAGCCGGCAGATCCACCCACCACCAATGGGAGAACGAGTAGCGGACTTTGACAGATTCTGAAGGATGCAAAGGACTTTGTCGAAATCCCCCAAACTGAGAAGAGACAGCGTAAGCAGCCTGAGAGGTATCAATCCTTGGTTTCTCAAGTCGGAGAACCTTCCATTTTTCAAGAAGCAACTCAGCATCAGGTGTGGGTTGATGCAATGGAGGAAGAGTACAGTTCCACCATGACAAATGATGTCTGGGAAGTGGTCCCCACACCTCAAGAGAGATCAGTTGTAGGATCCAGGTGGATCTACAAGATCAAGTATGCTGCAAACGACAGCATCGAGAAATTTAAAGCCAGGTTTGTGGCTAAGGGGTATGCTCAGAAGGAAGGAATTGACTATGACGAAACCTTCGCCCCAGTAGCCAGGTACACCTCTATCAGATCCGTGATATCCCTTACTGCGCAGATGGGATGGGAAATTCACCGGATGGACGTCAAGACGGCATTCTTGAAAGAGGTGATAGAGGAAAAGGTGTATATAGAACAATTGGAGGGCTTTGAGACACATGTTCAGAACTCGTGTGCAGATTGAAGAAAGCGTTATATGGACTGAAGCAAGCTCCTAGAGCCTAGTATGGTCGAATTAACAGCTACCTGCAGAAGATGGGATTCGTCAAGAGTGATGCAGATCCCAACCTCTACTATCTGAGAGTAGGGAGTGAGCCTTTGATACTAGTTTTGTATGTAGATAATCTGTTCTTGACAGGATCATCAAGGCTCATCACAGACTGCAAGAAGAATTTGGCTAAAGAATTTGACATGAAGGATCTAGGACGGATGCACTGTTTTATGGGGTTGGAGGTTTGGCAGCAGAACGGGGAAATCTTCCTTGGTCAAGGGAGATACACTATAGAGATTCTGAAGAGGTTTTAGATGGAGGATTGTAGACCCATGACAACTCCAATGATCCTACGCTATATAGGCAGCTCATAGGGTCATTGATGTATCTAGTAAATACAAGGCTAGACATCTATTATGCTCCCAATACCCTTAGTCAGTTCATGGTGGAACCGAAGAGGGCACATTGGACAGCAGCCAAGCATGTTCTCAGGTACCTTCAAGGAACAGTCGAGCTTGGATTGAAGTACACCCATAGCAATGATGTCAGGTTGAGTGGTTTCACCGATGCAGATTGGGCTGGAAGTTCAGTTGATCGGAAGAGTACCAATGGGTACTATTTCAGTCTAGGATCATGAATGACTTCCTAGTACAGCAAGCAACAGAAGTCTGTAGCACTGAGTTCAACAAAAGCAGAGTATATGGCAGCCAGCGCAGCTTCATGTGAAGCCATATGGATTTGAAAACTGTTAGTGAACCTACTCAAGGAGAAAATGGAAGTGACCAGCATCTTATGCGATAATCAGAGTTGCATCAAGCTCTCTGAAAATCTTGTGTTTCATGATAGGTCGAAATATATTGACATCACGGTTCACTTCATCATGGATTGTGTACAACGTGGAGCTGTTTACTTACGTTACACTCCAACAGGAGAACAGGTGGCAGAGATCCTCACGAAGACTCCAGGGAAGACAAAGTTTGTCTACTTCAGAGAGAAGATGAGGATGATGAAGAATCCCTTCCAGTAGCAGGAATGGATAGACTCAGTATTCAGAGGGAGATGTGGTACAGATGCAGCAGTGACAATGGCAGTGTCAAAGGCAGCAGTACAGGAGACAACAGCGCAGCAGATGAGGGGCATCGTCTAGAGATCAGCAACGCAGAGGGTGTTTCAAAACAGAGCAGCATGCAGCAGGCATATTGTTGGAACACCTTCCTAGCTAAGAGGGAGTGTTGATTTTTGTAGCATCCGGAAGTGTTCCAAGTTTCAAACTTTGTAGGGAGGCTTGGACAGCAGCATTCCAAAGAACCCAAAAACAATTTATGGAAATTTCACTTGGTTCATGCCTTATTAAAATAATTAATTATTTTAATGAAGACCCTAAGTCTAAACTTAGGGAAATGAACTAATTAAAGGGTATTAATAAGTCAGAGTGTGAATCTTCTAGAAAACATGGATCAAGTCAAGTTTTAATCTTAGCCATTGATTAATCTTTTAATCTGGGCTATCGGTTCTCCAGCAGGAATATTATAAAAGAAGGCTTGAGGGTCATTTGGAAAATAAGTCGAGCATACACTCAGTACCCAAAGTGTTGAAAAGTGTAACTACGTTGGTCTTCATGTTGACTATGTAATTATGTAAAGAAGAAGACAAAGATAATAAAATGTATTTTGGTGTACTTGCTTCATGGGTTTCATGAGCAAGATTTTTATTATGTAGATAGACTTCTTCTTGATGTCTTATAGGTTCATGTCTTCTTCCATAATTAAAGTGTCATATACATGAAGGATTAGTTTAGATATCTATGCTCCAAAGACTTTGTAAAGAAGCTCACAAACAACCCTTAAACAAGCTGGAAGACTAGCTCAAAAAGCATTGGAAGTTAAGCTCCAAATACGGTGAAGACAACTCTCTAACAATGCTAGAATATACGTGAATAAAAACCTCATGAAACGCTTTTCATGTCGGCCTTAAAACTGTGGACAAGTTGGCCCAAAGTCAGATTGATGAGTCGGCCTAAAATCAGAAAGTATACTTCTATATATAAGCTGGTCTGCGGTTCATTTAAGACAAGAAATTTTCAGACAAGTTCATAACAGTGCAGGTCTGAAGGTAAAAGCGAAGTCTGAAGGTCTAAGGTCTGAAGGTAAAAATGAAGTCTGAAGGTCTAAGGTCTGAAGGTAAAAGCGAAGTCTGAAGGTCTAAGGTCTGAAGGTTAAAGCGAAGGTCTGAAAGTCTGAAGGTAAATCCGAAGTATAAATCTGAAGTGCTGTAGGTAACCCCGAAGCGCTGAAGGTAAATTCGAAGTGCTGAAAGTAAATGCTAAATGCTGAAGGCAAGGTACTAAAGGTTAATGTGAATGCTGAAGGGTAAATCTGAAGTGTAATGTAAGCCTACAATCAAAGTGTTCTGCTTAAACATTTGTGTCCTGTGCATTTTGATAATTGACTTGATGAAAGATTAACTAAGAGAATACATAAGCAACACAAGCAAGCTCACAAGTAATTATCAAAAAGAGAATTTGTATTAACCTTAAGTCTCCAAATTCTCAACATGGTTTCAGAGCTAAGGTAACAGTTAAGGAAGGGCATCTAAGAGACACTTATGGATCAGATTCCAAAAACATATAAGCAAGTCAAAGGAGGATTCTCTGAAATTTCGAGAAGCAATCACAGTCTGAATGTCACAGTCAACAGTTCGGATCATCTCGGGCTAATTTCAGAAGTATTTTAACAACCTCAATTCAGTAGTCTAACTACTATACTTCTCGGCATACCTGGTGTAGTTCAGAGTGATACTTCAGGTTAAGATGATGCTTATGCAAACACCGCAATCTTGGAGAACTCACAGTGCAATCACAATAATATAGTGCTATCTTAAAAGAACGATTTCAGTCCCAAAATGAGACCTCGGTTTCATGACAGAAATAGCACAAGACATAGATAACCAAAAGAAGGCATTATCATCATTACAATAAGGATCTAATCCTTACCCTTGAAGAAGATCATCCAAAGAGAAAGCACTAACACATCTTTTCTCAACCACCATCGAAGAAATCAAGCTGAAGATTTTATCTACACTTATCAAGTAAGTATCTTTCATTCTATAATCAAATTTGGTTAAATGACTTTGTTTTTGCAGTGAGATCTATAAGCTGGTTGAGTTACCAAGAATCCTTGCATGAGGAGGATAGTCACAGTCCTCGAAGAAAGTAAAGTCATGAAAAGTCTATGAAGGATTGTAGACATCAAGAGAATATATGATAAGCTGAAAGAACTATTCTATGCAATAAATAAGGTTATGTCACTTAGACCCGATTTACACAAAATTGAGGTATCAAAGAATGAAGGGATATCTTCATAAGATCTCAATTGTGAGATCTGGAAAAGATGATAAGATGGACAACGTAACAAATAGGCAAGAAAATTACCTCATTCAACTTGTGGTCTCTATGCTAGAGGGAAAAAGACAAATCAAGGGCAAAAATGTTGAAGGATAAAAGAATCAAACATTTGCAGAAGGAAAAGGGAAGTTTAGGAAATGTGGAAGACTTATGGACATTACAAGAAAGATGGTCACATTGACCACGCTTGTCAACGACCCCGCAACGATACACCCCATTTTCAAATGGGATTTAGCATGTTCGACGTCGTCGCGCCATTCCAAATTCCATCATCGAGCTGACATTTTTATAAATGATGTAAACCCATTACGCATGTTTATGATGTAAATGATCTAAGTAAGACCGTCAATGTATGTAACAACCTAGGTAAGCCTAGTATGTTGGTGACGATCTCTATCCTAGGAGGTTTTTTGTCTCATTGATTTACTTGTGTTTTTCGACACAAGTTATCGGCAGAGTTTTCCCCTCCAGCATCTCTCCAAAGCTAGGGTTGATTTTGTCATCAACATGCTAAGTGAGTCCTAGCGTTTTCTATCGAGTCCTTGTAAAAGTAGTTTGGGAATAATCCTAGCTATTTGGCTAGATTATTTTATTACAAGCTACTTGGTCTACTAGATCATGTTTTGAGTCGCAGAATTGGGTACCTATTTGAGGGTCTATACGAATGGATATTCCCCCTTCATGTGTCTAAATGTATTATCTTATGAAAGAGGGTTGAAAAAAATAATTAAAATCCCCTCTCAATCAATTAATTAAATTTTCTGGTTAATTAATTAAAAAATCCTAAGCCAGAAATTTAATTAATTTTAAGTCCTAAGTTAGGATAAAATTCTTCAAGGGAAAAATTCGTTGGTCCTCAAAAAATGGATTTTTAAAGGCCCTAGGTCAAGGGAATATTAAAAATTTTAAGAAATTTTGGACCCTTGGGCCTAGGTGGTTAAATCAAAGTAAAAAATTTGAGGTAATTAACTCAAAAATAGTATTTTTGAGTTAATTAAAATGGATTTAAATCATAAATTCGTTTTTTCCCCAAATTTATAATTTCGACGGTCCATATTAAAAAATGATCAAATCTTATCAACGGTCGAGACTATTTTGACATGGATCAACCAAACTAGCCGTTGGAGATTTTGTCTTATAAATTAAGAGGTCTTTGTCAGCCTTCAGTCATCCGATCTTAGGATCGTGCACTTGTCTTGGAAGCTCTTGTAATTTCTTTTGATGAATAAAGCATAAAGACTTTGGTGTTCATTTTCCAGTTCTATGTGGTGATTCATTTCTAAACTCTGCTATTTTATTTTTGCATTTTTATGGTTGATGGCTTTCATGGATTAATCTGCATAAAAGTATCTTGTGCAGTTTTCTAGGTTCATGAAATCACATTTTGATTTTTCTGAAGGATCTCATGTTATTTTCTTAAATCTCTATCAATCTAAAGTTCAGATCTAAGTGTGCAGGGAAAAAAAAATTTGGTTGAGCGTCTGGAAGTCTTGATTGGACAATAGGCTCTCGGATTAAATGCATCTGAAAAAGCCCATTGTTTCTAATTTCCTGAATCTATCTTACGAATGTGTGTTTTTACAGGGTCTTTTAAGGCTTGTGCCTCTCTTTAAAACTTCAAAATTCTAAATATTGTGCTGAAATAGGTTTAAATATAGCCATGAGGGCCTCAGATATGTAAATTAGCTTGTAAATTTGTATTTTTATTAGGGCTGTAAGGGTTTAATAAATTTTTTGGTGTGTATATTTTCAGGATCTGATTGGTTTTGCAGGTTGTAGGGTTTACTCAGAATTTATTTGTATGCGGGCAAATCTGACCAAAAAGGGCAGTCCCGGCCTCAAATTGCTTATGTGGGCAAAATATGAATGTTATCGATTTGAGAGCATCAAAATTTGAGTTTTAGCCGAGGAAAAAATTTTAAAGTTTTGATGGACGTTTTGGGTTATTCTTTGCACAAACACTCTTTGCTTTTTTGTCGCATTGCCCAGAAAGCCTTACCACTGCATTTTCCTCGATACGCATTTCAAATGCATTTCTTTGTCGTTCGTCTCTCTGCAAACCATCAACGCTACCTTCATTCCTTGTCACCAATTGAATGGCGTATCGTTGACATCCTTTCCTTTCCTCGTTGACCTTCTTTATCAAGCTTTCCTTAACGGCCCTCTTGATTGTGGCTTGCCTTCCTCTTCTCTGTCATCTCAGGTCATCTTCTCTGTATATGCATATCGATTTCCTCCTCGTAGTCGTGCACCGACTCCTCGCTTCTCAACTTGCAAAACGATAAACAATAACGCACACACGTATTTGTTAAACCTTATGTATATGCATTGTATATTTTAATGTGGATTCATGTTTTTGTGATAGCGTAAGTTAGCCTTAGGTTTTAGATTTTTTTTAAAGTTCGATTTTGTTATTTAGCGTTAGTTTTTTTAACTTTCATTTAGTTTTTAGCTTTAGTTTAATTTTTATTTTAAATTTTAGTTTTAGGCGTTGGTTTTTAATGTTTAAATTTTTTAGATTTTAAATTTTTGTGATGTTAGCTTTAGTTTAATTTTTGAATTAAATTCGACTTCTTCTTTTTTTTTAGTTTAATTTTAGTTCTAGTTTTGTTTAGATTTAGATTTAGATTCTTTTTTTTTTGTAAGCAAATTGTATTGTGATCAAAATAGTGTACAAAAAAATTACAAAATGCCTACAAGACTGGGTTGGTAGAAAGGCTGGATGTACTTAAAACGTTCGTAAGGGGATAGACATAGTCACAAAGGACTCGACATACAAATGATAAAACAAAGGGCCGACCGCCACGTTCATCATTGACATCCATACCCAAGGACCAAAAGGTCAAAATTGCCTATCCACGCTGTGGATGTCATTACGTTAGGGCGGAACACCTGTCGAACAGGAGATAACAAGTGAACATAGACAGGTAGCTACAAGCCGAAAGAAGCCAACCAGAAGGCGAAAACAAGATCATTACATTTTAGTCCGCTCTTCAGACCCACTCGGTCCGATCAAACCTGGACCTTCAGCACTAGGGCGCTCCGCAACTGGACCTTCAGCACTCGGACCCCCAGAACTCGGACTCCCTCCAGCATCTCTCAGAGGCATAGTATGCGGATGGTGCCAACGGATGATAGTTGTTCTGGAACTATCCGTCGGGAGCTCAA